>JAJIBD010031600.1:0-130595 GCA_021461705.1 Cryptotis parvus | reverse complement strand
CATTCTGCTCTTTCACAATTCTATAAAGTAAAATAATTTCACACTGCAGGGTTTGCTTTAAGATTGTACTATGTCAACACTATTTAAAAATTAAAAAAACACCATGTCTAACTTAAATGGCATAAAGACTTTATTTATTTATATAAATTATGTTTTTATTATTTTAATGTATCACCTTTGCTTCTTGGAACCAAGAGATTCGGTAGTTCTACATAACGAAAGAAAAAAAAGAACTTTGAGGTCATCTTAGTTCTGGGGTTCTACCCACTGCTCCCCAGGGCATTTGAGGTCCAGCAGTCTACTCACAGGGTGAGCTGTCAAGATACAGGGAGCGAAGACTGTCCAGGACCCTCTGGACACCTATGGGTGTATAGGTTTGAGAGCTTCCTGTAATCAGCTACTCTCCATTTGAGATGAGGGGGCCTGAGAGTTGGAGCCTTTTCCATTACCAGTGACAGGAAGGCCTGCTCAAACTAGCTTCATGGAGAAGGGAGTGACTTTCAGGGTTGCGGAAAGCCAAGTGCTGGGCTCAGGTGAGTCTTAAAGGCTGTACTCTGTGTGCTATATATAGATTAGAGATCTCTGTCCATCAGGGGGCAGAGATGAGACCTCACAAATGAGATGTATGTGCTTTACAGTAATCTTCAGCCAAAATAAGTGGACAGCAAGCACAACAACCCCCAAACTCTTATACCCAACAATAACACAAATTTGAGTTAAGTTTATAGTTTTACACTACAAAGGCACTCTGCATATTTAGCATAAAAGAGGCAGAAAATTAGGAGACAAACGAAGCCAAGCAGACAAACAAGAGAGTGTGTGAAAGTTTGCAAATTCAGCCTTTCTGGCAAGCCGGAGATGGCAAGATCTTATCTGCTTTGGAGAGACAGAAAACAAAAAAAAAATCTGTGTTCTGTCTGCATCCCCAGCATCCATTAGACTCTTCTTAGACTAGCTACAGCCAAAAAGGAGATGTGACACAGGGACATCACCTGGGATAACAGACTCTGTGTTTCTGCATTGGGAAGAAAACAGCATCATAGAAATCCGCCCTGTCTCTATTGGGACAGCCTGCCAGAAAGCCTTGCTTATCTGTCAACAGGCAGTATCCATCAGACCTGAGCATATCCTTTGATCTGTTTTCTGCCAACATGAATTCCAGGGTCCCATTAGTCCAACTTGAATTATGCCATTCCTTATGCTTTTCACTGTGACTTGAAAGATCATTTTCTCCTTGACTAGGAGCACTTCATCATTGAGATCAGAGCTAAATGCATAGGCAGGCCTGGGAAGAAGGGGGCCCTGGGACTGGTTAAGGTACTAAGGAGACCCCACATAAGCGACCTGTGGTAGAGGCATCACTGCTGCTCCGAGGACACACACATGTTAGAAGTGGTGTTTAGTCTGAGTTCAGGATTCTGTGTCAATACCATGTCTCTTGGTTTGTTGTTTTACTAGCCTGTGTTTCAGGGTTTCTTTTCTTTTTGCCACGTTGGGAATCAAAACACACGTCCTCTTACAGCAAGACAAGTGCTCTAGGGCTGAACTACATCTTTGGCCTCACTTCTATTCTGTCTTTACTTTATGGATAACATGTAGAAAAGTTTCTGGCATTGTAGGCTTCTCATTATTACTTTTCTTTTTTCTTTTGGGTCACCGGAAATGCTCAGGGTTACTCTGGCTCTTCGCTCAGGAATTACTCCTGGCGGTGCTCTGGGGGACCATACGATACCAGGGATGGGAACCTGGGTGGCTGTGTGCAAGGCAAATGCCCTACCCAGCTGCTATTGCTCCAGCTCCATATTATCATCATTATTGTTGTTTGTTGTTGTCATTTTCACTCAGGAAGAATCAGAAAATTGATTAAATCACAATTTTTAATTATTTGTATGTTTTTATCAGTCTACTTTTTTTTAATTAGAAAATCTTTTTCTTTGGTGCTTTGGGCCACCTCCTTATGCTCAGGAGCTCACTCTGGGATGTGCATTCCGGTCAGTCCTGATGGTAAAAGGTGGAAAGATATAAGACCAAGAACATGTGAAGGTAGATTAGTCCAGGAATGTGATGTTATCACTTTTTGTCTTGAGGATGCATCACTAATAAACTACACTGCTGAAACACTGCAGGGGACTCAATGTAGCTTTGGTATTCCCACATACGTCACCATTGACCAGAGCTGGCTCTTGATTGAAATCCTTTCTCACGTCCTTGCCAATTACCTTGATCTTTATTTTTTCCCTTCCTTTAATTTTTTGGGGTGGTCAGGAGCAGTTTAGCACTTCATTACATATACATATTCAAACATATAAGAATAGTTTATGAATCCAACAAGTATTGGTTGAGTACTTATGTACTAAGTCCTTTTTCTGTTTGTTTTTAAATTGTATTTTTTTTTTTCTGTTTAGGTCACACAGCAATGTTCAGGTGTTACTCCTGACTTTGCAGTCAGGAATTACTCAGGCGGTGCTCGAGGGACCATATGGGATGCCGGGGATCAAACTTCAGTGGGCTGCTTGCAAGGCAAATGCCCTACCCGCTGTGCTATTGTTCCAGCCCCTAAGTCCTGTTTTAATCATGGAAATAAAATCACCAAACCCCCTCTTGATTAATAGGAAATTGAAAGTTGGACAAGTGTTAAGTTGCTTTACCTGCCCTCATGATGGAAGGAAAAAAGAGAGGAAGGGAAGCCATCTCAATTTTCTTTCCGCACTGGTGAAATCCTCTCATTCAGACTTCCATTGCTTCGGACAAATTCCCTCTGTACTGTGACAGAATGAAGAAAAACTTCTCTCTCAGAGCAACACAAATAAGACCTGCCTCATCGTGTTTCTCCGCCTTTCCTTCACCCTTTGTGAATCTGACCTTCTCTCAATATCTGTTTCATTTTCAGGCTTACTCGCCTCTTACCTTCTGGATCACCTTACTGGATGCCTTTTATCAGAGCCTGGTCTGCTTCTTTTGTGCCTTACTTGTGAGTCCTTGTTCACTCAAAGTATTTGTTATTAGTGATGATCTTTGAACTTAGTTGGTCAACTTCTAGAATCAGAGTATTATAAAGTACTCTATGATTGCATTGTTAATTGATTAAATGATAACTGCCTCCCAAAATCAATTAGATCAGCAAAGAAGTACCACATTAAGTTCTCTTATAGCCCTGTTGTACTTTTATCAGGTCACTTTTATAAGTGGCTTGAATAAAAATGGAAAGACTGGTTATGCAGTTAGATGAGTCCTATTAAAAGGGCAGAATCAGAATGTGACATCTACTATTAATGAGATCCAGGCAAATTCTGTTAGGATTGCAAATAAAGTATTTTACAGAAGCTCTTCAAAGTAGCCTTACCAAATTTTTGAAAAAAAATCAAAACTTGCATTATGGACAAAGACTAGAGGAATGTGACTAAAGAATGTGTCAAAAATGATTTAGAAACTTAAACCAATGCTAGATATGTCATAATTATAGTGACTTCCTTTTCCCCCAGAAGTCTTTTGATCAGAAACAACTAGAATAGAAACATTAGCTTCATCTCAGTGTCAACAAAACTGCAGCATTGGGCCAGATAGCCCAAGTTTAAGGTTCTTGACTTGTTTGCAGCTGACCTAGTTCAGTTCCCGCAACCTGAGTATGGCTAAGAGTGACCCTGTAGCACATAAGCCCTTAGCACTCCTGGGTCTGGTCCTAACTCCCCCCATAAATAAATAAACCTGCAGTATTAAGAAAGATTGAAATGTTGAGAGTCTTTAAATTATTTTAATGCAATCAGCCAGAATATTTCGGGCTTATTATATATCAAGGGATTATAGATAGGTAGTCTGCAGTATCTTCAGAAGAAATGGCTAAGCATTACTAAAACGAAAACATTGGGGCCAGAGTATATCTGGGTGGGTAATGTGCTTGCCGTGCACTGGCCAACCTGGGTTTGCTCCCCAGCACCTCAGCACAGCACAGCACAGCACAGCACCTCAGCATCCTTGAGCACCTGAGTGCAGAGTTAGGAAAAGCCTTGGGGCCCTGTTGGGTGTTGCTCCAAAACACAAAAAGCAAACCAACAAACTATAAAACACTGTTATTTGAAGAATGCATTAAGTACTTGACAACACACAGTCAAAGAGCAGGAGGTGTTTATTGGCAGGGATATAGGCTTGGCAGAACCACAGTAACTGCAGCTCTGTCTACAACCCTGTTCAATGGAGCACATTTAATATTTATTTGTTCCTTACAGTGCTAGAAAGGTTTCAGTTTCCTTTGAGCAAAAGACTCCAGGAAGATGACTTATGATAAAGGATGAACAGGAATTTTCCCTGAGAAATTCAAAGATTACATGGCCTGTTTGGGAAAGAGTCAGTCCATTTTTCCGAAATTCAAGTTTATCCTACATGATCAGTCGCGGAACCTTGCAGAAGAGACTTAACCCTCAGTTGAGCGATAGAGTGAGACCCCCACTGCGCTCCGATCACCTACTCTTGTCCTGTGTTTGTAGACCTACCGGGGCTCAGACATTGACATCTTCACGTTCGGGAATCCCCTGAACACAGCTGCTCTGTTCATCATCCTCCTCCATCTGGTCATTGAGAGCAAGAGCTTGGTGAGTGGTTTACCTGCCTCTGAAGTAGCCGGAAACTCCTTGTGTTTGGATAAATATCTCCTGTTAGTGACCTTGCTAAGCCCTTCCTATCCGCAGGACAGTTGGCAATGTGAAGAGCAATGACTCTGGAAGAAGGATGATCCTTGGCTAAGCTGGTAATTCGTGGATTGCCATTATGTTGAGGTGGATGTGCAGCCAAGAGAGTGGAAACCCCCTGTCGGGTCCCCTTGGAGCCCTATCCATGGCAGATGAGTCATGGGGTGCGAGCAGGGCTGGAGAAACAATTATCCTCAGTGACCTGCATTCTGCAAAGCCACACTGATGCCATTCAGCTGAAACAAACAAACATACAGAAATCGGGGGTGGGGAGAGGGCGACTCCTCATCACAGAACAACCAGTATTTCCCTTTGAAACATAAGTCATATATGTTGGTTCTTCTTTAGTTAAAACCGTATGTGATTTCCTTTGTACTTAGAATAAGGTGTGAAAGCCCTAAGGTGTTCCGTGGGGACCCCATAAACAGACACCCACACTGTGCTCGCCAGCCTCCGACCTGTCTCTGGGCTGGAACCACAGTCGTCTTCTTTCGGTTTCAGACACACTGAAGTCTTATTACATCAGATCCGTGGCGTCATTTTTCTTCTGAACCCCTGCACTGGCTTACCCAGTTCAAATGTTATTTTATGTGTCAGAAAATGCTGTTTCCTCCAGAGCCCTTTCCTAACCGTCCATTTTCTCATAGCATCTTCTGGTTTTTATTCATAGGTCTGTAATGACATAACTTTTCACATAATAATATGATTATCTAAGACTTATTTGTCTTCTGCATTAACTATAATCTTTTGATGACCGAATTTATGTTTATTTTGCTTATTATTATGTTAGTACCTAGGATAAGACTAGGACACATTATGACTAAAAATATTTGAATTGATAAATAAATGATTGAAGATCTAATTAATGTTTGACTGTATTTACCATCTTGATAATGAAAGCTAAAATAGCTGAGTGAGTGCAGAGTTTGAAATGGTATAAAAGTTACACGATAAAATTATTTATGGCTATAAATAATTATGATATTTATGTATGGTAAGACTGCATATTTTTGGCATTGCTTGTTTATAGCCCTGCTATAACCCTACTGTACTAATGTAAAGTATAGCAAAATTTTTTTTTTTCTTTTGGTCACACCCGCAGCGCTCAGGGGTTTCTCCTGGCTCTGTACTCAGGAATCACTCCTGGCGGTGCTCAGGGGACCATATGGGATGCCGGGGATCGAACCCAGGCGGCATGGGCCAGTCACGTGCAAGACAAACGCCCTACCTGCTGAACCATCACTGGTCCCTAGCAAAAAGTTCTTATCTGCAAATATCACTTGGGTAGAATAAAAGGAATTCTAAAACTAAAATAGTTGGAGTTGCTGTGATATCTGTGTGGTTTAATATTTCAGCCCTTACATCAGTACTTTAGGTTATTGCACCCTGGAAGTCACAGGCTATGATATATTTGAATGTGCTCATTTGGATTTATCTTGTTACCCTTGGAAAGATATCTGCCATGAGAAACGTAATATTAAAAGAATGGAGAACATTGGATCTTGTTTGAAAAATATAGTACTAGGATATAAAACTATATAATAAAGGTAGTATCTCAAAAAGTATAATGTATACCTATATGCTATACCTCTGGTTTGGGCTGACCCTGTATACTGCAATACATAATACTAAATACTACATATGATGATGATGGCTCTCTTTTCATACCTTGGAATATTTCTAAAAGGAAGTCAGCCTGAGAATATCCCACTTTATCACAATAATTCACGCTAATTTCCCTTTGCAAATAATGATAGCTCAGAGCCCAGCCTCTACTAGCATAACAGGTAATGCTGATCTTGTTTTTCAATTCTAAATAGTTACTTCATTAAATAGTCATTCAATTTAATGAGACACACTAGGGAGCTGATCGATATTACTGGGGTAGGGCTTTGCCTTGCACGCAGCTGATCCAGGTTCTATCCCTGGCATCCCATTTGGTTCCCTGAGCACCGCCAAGAGTAATTCCTGAGTGTGGAGCCAGGAGTAACCCCTGAGCATTGCTGGGTGTGACCCAAAAAGCAAAAAAAAAAAAAAAGAAAAGATAATAAAGGATATGAATGACATAATGATCCTTTAAAAAATAAAGATAAAGAGACACTATTTCAAGCTGTGCTTGAGTGTGAAGGTGGGTGTAGTACAACAGATTGATTTTAGATTCTGTACTTAGCTGAGACTGAAGATGACCCTAGAGGTCGTGGTCCTTTGGGGCAGTTTGGTGACTCAGGGATTGTCTCGTAGCTGTACCCTGTGGAACTGTCTCAATGGGAACTTCTTGCTTAGCAAGGAATGGAAGGGAGGGAGACTGCATGAACACTTGCCCACCTATGAGTGATTATGTGGAAAAAAGGAAGAAACCCAAGCTCCTCGTGGCGTATGGATAGTATGGAATGAATTAGTCATCCGGATCGCCTTTGTGCATTTGATTTCATTTTATAGAATTAAACAGTGATGCGGATTGTTCACAAAATAAGCTCATCTTCGATGTTCTGTTCCTCTTGTCTCACAGACTTGGATCCACATGCTGGTCATCGTTGGTAGCGTCCTGTCTTATTTTTTCTTCGCCTTGGCTCGGGGCCATGTGTTACTTGCAATCCACCATCCAACCCCTACTGGATTATGCAGAAGCACATGCTAGATCCAATGTTCTATTTAGTTTGCATCCTCACAACCTGTGTTGCTCTTCTGCCCAGGTATAGTATTTGTTTTATAATCCAGAGACTACATAAGATCCTTAGGCATAAAATCTTCAAAAGCAGCAAGTCAGTGGAGACCGTGACACTCCTATTTAATAGTGGAGAAGCCAGGCTGTGCATTCTCTAAATTATTGTTAGCTATTTTGCTAGAGGACAAAAGCAGCTTAACCAAACTGGGAGATTTCCTTCTCTCAGGGGAAAAGTCTTGCCTGGTAGGTTGTCTGCAGAGGATACGGCAGCTTTGCTCCCTAAGGTTACCCGAGGGCTAGAACCTTTCCTCTCTGTTTTTGGTTCCTCCATCGCCCAAGGGTATTGCCTTCATCTTCCTGAATGAAGATGATTCACCTCCAGCATGTCCGTCTGTATCCCTGGCGGTTGGAGGAAAGTAGAAAATAGAGGAGAAGCATTCCCTTCCAGCAATGGATGGCTCAGAAATTGACACATCATTCCTCATATCGCACCGAGTAGAGAGTATAGGAAGGTATAGTCTGAATGGCTAACGTTTGAGAGGGGAGACCAAGTACTGAGAGACAATAGCAGTATATTCTGTGAGCTCTGACATCTTTCCAGTTGCCCTCTCTTTGCTCCCCTCAGTCTCCATGCGCATTTTATTTAACTTGATTTCTAATATGGGACAGAACTGGCTAAAGAGAATAGATGGGTTATTAATCTGTTTGGTTTATTTGCTAGCTTGCTTATTTATTTGGGGCCAGCTATGCTCAGGCTTACTCCTGGCTCTGTACTCAGGATCACTCCTGGTCGGTGCTCAGGGGACCATGGGTGGTGTTAGGAATTGAACCCGGGTTGCCTACATGCCAAACAATCTCTTTACCCACGGTATCATCTTTCCAGCTCTTATCTTTAGATTCTTTAAATATATAGGTTTTTTCCTCTTTATAGTTGTGGGGTTTTTGTTTTCCTTGTTTTGGGGGCCACACCTGGCAGTGCTCAGGAGTTACTTCTGGCTGTGTACTCTGGGAGCACTCCTGGTAGGCTTGGGGACCACATGGGATCAAACCAGGGTTAGCCACATGCAAGGAAGGGCCCTTCCTGCTGTACTATCTCTCTGGATTCTTTATGGTTTTTATTTTTTTAATCTGAAATATGAAAACAAAGTTGTGGTCCTACATTTTCAAACATAATGTGAAAATCAAAATAGTGATTTCATATTTTTTTTCGCTTTTTGGGTCACACCGGAAATGCTCAGGGGTTACTCCTGGCTTTGCACTCAGAAATCACTCCTGGCAGTGCTTGGGGGACCATATGGGATGCCGGGATCGAACCCAGGACGGCCTAAACAGGGTTAAAGAGCTGTAGCGACTCATAGTCCAAGTCTGGCCTGTTGCCTGTTTCTGTGAATAAAGTTTTCCTGGAACCAAGCCATGCTCATTAATTAATCCATGGCTACCTTTACACCACAGTGGCAGAGTTAAATAAGTCCAACAGAGACTGTCTAGTTTACAAAAACTTAAAATATCAGTACCTGACCTGTTGGGAAAAAAACGTTTGCCAGCTCCAGTGTGAAACTGCATCAGCAGGAGCTGTGAGCGCAGCTCCTTTGTGGCTTATGAACATCCCTTTAGAAATGCAGTTAAACTGTGTCGACTTTTCTAAGGCAGTTCTGATTACATACTTATCACTGTTCAACTGAGATGCTTCTGCAGTGCTCACCATTAGTGCTTCAAGCTAGAAACAAACCAGATAAGTTTGTGTTTATGAAGAAATGACTGTTAAAATTATAGTCTCCAAAAAAAGAAATCCTGAAGAGCTTTAGCAGTAGAAATTATTGACTTTTCTTGAAAAAACGGAAAGGAGACAGAGAGGAGCGGAGAGATAGTATCACTGTATCACTGTCTTCCCGTTCATCATCGATTTGCTCGAGCGGGCACCAGTACCATCTCCATATGTCCTGTCTCATGCTAGTAGAGCCCAAGGGCATCTGCTTGCTCCAGGAACATAAAGAGCCTCAAACCATTCCATCAGGTCATGGGAATGAGGTCTATAATTGTTACTGGTATTTGGCATATCAAATACGACAAGGGTAGCTTGCCAGGGTCTGCCGTGTGGGTAGCATACTCTTGTAGTCATCTCTAAATCCAGCATTTATTGATGAGCCGGGCTGTGATAGGCTGGTCTGCTGGGTGGGGCCAGAGCAATAGAGAGATAGTAGCCAATCCAATTTGAGTTCCTGACACACCCCACTCATCTGCACGTGGACTGGAGTTCCCCAGCTGCCAGGGTGGCCCATCTCTTGGTACTGCAGGCCCTGAGCATGGCATTCTCTGGCCCTTGCATTGAAGTGCTGTAGTGAAAGAAAGAGGCAGAAAAGATTCAACAGAGACAGAGAGAACAAAGCACTTTGACCATGGGGCAGAGGTTTTGTCCCAAACCACAGGGTGTGGGCAGCCACTAAAGGTGAATGAGGAAAAGGTTCTCACTAACACCTCCAGAGATAATTTGGGTTTTCCAGTATCTTGATTTTTGGCTCTGTGAAAGTGATTTCAGAGTCTCTAGCCTTTAGAACTTCCAGCCAGTATGTTTGTTGGTTTCTCAGTATTGAATACAGTAACATGGAGAATGCCGTGGAATCTACGATTTTGTTAGAAATGTTTTTATTGTTGTAGACTAGCAATAGTACAGCCAGTAAGGTACAGCCTTACATGTGGCCAAATCAGGATAGATCCCCAAATCCTGTCTGGTCCCTGACACTTGCTAGGAGTGAACCTTGAGTGCAGAGCTAGGAGTAAGCCTTGAGCACAATCCAGTGTGGCCCCAAAACACAAACAAGAAATATTTGTATTCTTGAGACAGTTACACCACCAGCAATACAGAGTTTAAATGGAATGACTAAACTAAAAAAAAGGTAAAAATAATCTTGAGGAAAATAACAGATAGTTAGGGTGGGTTTTTTCCACCCGTGGTTTTCTCACCCCACTCTACCTCCTTAAAAACTCATTTCCTAAAAAGTTACTTATGATTTGGGTCACATGCTTACACTAATATTATCTCAGGGTTTTTTGTTTGGTTTTAGTTTGGAGGCCACCATGTTCAGGGCATTTTCCGGCTCTGCATTCAGGTATCACTCCTGGTGGACTCTGGGGACCGTATGGGAGACCTTGAATTGAAACCAGGTTGGCAAACGTCTTACCCCCTGTACTATCACTCTGGCTTCAGGTTCAGGATTTTTTTTTTAATTTTATTTTATTCACTGTCACTGTCTTCCCGTTCATCATTGATTCGCTCGAGCGGGCCCCAGTAACATCTCCAAATGTCCTGTGTCATGCTAGTAGAGCCCAAGGGCATCTGCTTGCTCCAGGAACATAAAGAGCCTCAATCCATTCCGAATGAGGTCTATAATTGTTACTGGTATTTGGCATATCAAATACAACACGGGTAGCTTGCCAGGCTCTGCTGTGCAGGGAGCATACTCTTGTAGTCATCTCTAAGTCCAGCATTTATTGATGAACCGCGTGAGCCGGGCTGTTATAGGCTGGTCTGCTGGGTGGAGTTCTGACAAGGGGGAAGTCCGGATGTGGAAAATGGAGGCCCTCATGGAGTGGGGGGTCATCTGGCTTGTTGCGAGGCTCTGCTGGGATGGTGGGCCAGGGCTAGAACCCACCATCCCTCCCGGGCACCTCGTGAGCGGCTGGTCACAAGGAGAGCCAGTAGCAGCTCTGCACCATGTCTGCGAGTCTCTGGACCAGCATACCTGAGTCTGATTTAAGAAAGACTGCTACAGGGTGGAACTCGATGAGCCGGGCGCTGATAGGCTGGTCTGCTGGGTGTCTGACAAGAGAGAAGTCCGCATGTGGAAAATGGAGGCCCCTCATGGAGTGGGGGTCGCCTGGCTTGTTGCAAGGCTCTGCTGGGGTGGCGGGCCAGGGCTAGAACCCGCCATCCCTCCCGGGCACCTCATGAGCGGCTGGGCACAGGGAGAGCCATTAGCAGCTCTGCCCCATGTCTATGAGTCTCTTAATAATAAAATATTATTTTATTATACCCCAAAAAATATGCAATTACAAAGGTATTCATGAATTGGACTTCAGTCATACAGTGTTCCAGCACCCATCCCTCCACCAGTGCCTATTTCCCACCACCAGTGTCCCATGCATGTTCTCTCCCTCCTCCCCCAGCCTGCCTCTATAGCAGACACTTTTTCTCTTCCTCCTCTTTCTCTCTTTCTCTCTCTCCCTCTCTCTCTCTTTCCCTCTGTCTTTCTCCCTTTACACATTGTGGCTTGCCCTACACACATTTAAGTGTTATCATGTATATCCCTTTCCTATATCCAATGCACAGTTCTAGTCTGGTATTACCATTTCCAACAATTAGTAAAACACTGGTATATATTTATATCCCATTAATGAATGCAGTCATTCTATACCTGTCCTTTTTTCTTCTGACTAATTTCACTCAGCATGATAGTCTCCATGTCCATGCATTTGTGCGCAAATTTCATGACTTTGTCTAAATGCTATATTTAGAGGTGACTACAAGGGTATGCCACCTGCACGGCAAGCCTGGCAAGCTGCCCGTGTTGTATTTGATATGCCAAATACCAGTAACAATTATATTATTCATGACCTAATATAATGGTTTGAGGCTCTTTATGTTCCTGGAGTGAGCAGATGATGCCCTTGGGCTCTACTAGCATGAGACAGGACATATGGAGCTATTACTGGTGCCCGCTCGAGCAAATAGATGATCAATGGGAGGATAGTGATAGTCCTTCCTGACAGCTGCACAGTATTCCATTGTCTTCTGTTCTCGAGCACTCAGGTTGTTTCCAGATTCTGGCTGTTGTGAATAGTGCTGCTGCAATGAATATAGAAGCATTGTTGAGCTCCCATTTGACCCAGCAATACCACTCCAGGCTTAGGATTTTGATACTTTCTAATCTCATCTCAATACCACCAAAGTGTCTAGACCCTTGGCCAAGTGCCCTCTCTCTTCTTTTAGTGAACATAATGAACATAATGAACATCCCCCAACCCCCACCCCACTGTGCACTCAAGGCTTCCACCTCCTGAGACCACTCCAGAGATTTGCAAAGGGAGATGGGGGAAACACTGGTCTAGAGAGACTTAGGTTTTACTAAGTTTCTTGGAAGAAACTTAGTGAAGATTGTTTAGTCTCACCATGGAACCATTGAGCCATTAAGCCCTTTGTATAAGGAATTACTGATATGTTGTTATAAGATGGGCATTGTGACTATATATTTCAAGTTACTGGTTGCCTTATTCTTCCATCTATGAAGTGTGATGTGCTACTTGATATATCAGTATACTTGAGTTTGAGGTGTCGCTCCAGGAATTCCAAAGATTGTTAACTGGGTGATAAAGTTGGAGTTAAGTTTATAACTGGGTGGTGCCTTTGTGGCATGAGCACAATCTCCTGGCCTTCTGAAAGAACAGAGGGATGGGGGGAGGGAGCCCAGACTTTGTCAAGGCCGGGAGATTTCATTTGCAAAACCCGCATGCCTAAGTTTTTCAGCAGATTAATTTCTGGATGGAGCTTGTCTGCTTAGGGGAAGGCTTAGGCAGTGGTTGGGAAAATTGGAAATAATTGTGGTCAGAAGTTGCAGGGAATCAGGGGACATTGATGGTGGGAAATGTGCACTGGTGGAGGCTTTCAGTCACACAGCAATACTGTGTGACTGAAACCTAATCATGAACAGTTTTGTAATTGTATATATCATGGTGGTATAATAAAATTAAAAATAAATATTTAGCATGAAAAAATAAGTTGCAATGGTGGTGGGTTTGGGATTGAATATTGAATATTTGTAAGAAATTGACATGAACAACTTTGTTAAAAAAAATTAGTGAAAGCAATAACACAGATGGTCCAGTTCACACATAACAGCTCAGTAAAATGGTCATGACCTTAGCAATACCGTTCCAAGATATGTTGTAATAAGCAATATACTTAGTGCCTGCTCAGAGAGCAGGCATGGGGATAGGGGGAGACTAGGGTCTTTGGTGGTGATAAGAGCACATTGGTGGTGGGACTGGTGTTGGAATATTGAATAGTTGAAACAACTGTACTGTCAACAGTTTTGTAAATAATGGTGTTTAAATAAAGTTTAAAAAATATTTTTTAAAAGAGGGGGTTGGTGTTTCTGCTGTTTGTTTTTGGCCTCCCAGAGTATATATCCAGGAGCAGTTTGGCTGGGACAATAGGGAGCTCAATTTCTAATTTTTGGAAGAATATCCATATTGTTTTCCAAAAAGGCTGTACCAGTCGACATTCCCATCAACAATGGCTGAGAGTCCCCTTTCTCCCTGCATCCATGCCAGCACTTGTTTTTCTTGCTCTTTAGAATGAATTCCAGTTTCTGTGGTGTGAGATGATACCTCATTGTTTTTTTTTGATTTGCAACACCCTGATGATTAGTGGTGATGAGCATTTTTTCATATGCCTTTTGGCCATTCACATTTCTTCTTTTTTGGAAATTTCTGTTCATTTCTTCTCCTCATTTTTTGATGGGGTTGGCTGTTTTCTTCTTGTAAATATCTACTAGTGCCTGATATATTCTGGATATTAACCCCTTAAGAGATGGGTATTGGGTGACTATTCTTTCCCACTCTGTGGACTGTCTTTGTATCTTGGTCACTGTTTCTTTTGAGGTGCAGAAGCTTTTTAGTTTCATGTAGTCCCATGTTTATCTTTTCTTCCAATTGATTTCATAGAAGCACTATTCACAGTAGCCAGAATCTGGAAACAACCAGAGTGCCCGAGAACAGACAACTGGACAAAGAAACTGTGGTATATCTACACAATGGAATACTATGCAGCTGTCAGGAAAAAATGAAGTTATAAAATTTGCTTATAAATGGATGGACATGGAGAGGATGATGCTGAGTGAAATTAGCCAGAGGGAAAAGGACAGATATAAAATGACTGTATTTATTTGCAGGATATAAAAAAATAGTATGATACCAATATCCAAGGTCAGGTAAAACATGGATCAAGAGGTCTTGTCAGTGGGTGGAATCTACTGCAAGTGTGTAGGAGTCAGAGGTTAGGTAATACAGAGAAGGGAACAGTGTGCTAATAATTGTTAGAAATGACAATACCAGCCTAGAACTGAGCATTGAATAGGCAAAGGGATATACATGATAACCTCTAAATGTATGTATTACAAGCCACAATGTAAGAGAGGGAAGAGAGAGAGATACAAAGATAGAGAGAGAGAGAAAGAGAGAGAGAGCATGAAGAGACAAAGAACCTGCCATGGAGGCAGGCTAGGGAGAGTGGGGAGGGAATTGGGTACACTGGTGATGGGAAATGGGCACTGGTGGAGGGATGGGTGCTGGAACACTGTATGACTGAAACCCAAACATGAACATCTTTGTAATTGTATATTTCATGGTGGTGTAATAAAAAATATTTAAAAATTAGAAAAATTAGAAAAACAGTAAGAAAAATTAACTTACTGTTTTTATAAAAAAAAGGGGGGGTGTTTGTAACTCAGGAAAGCCCTCAACCTTTCAGTAGCCACCATGAAAAGAGATAGAATTATGCAGAAAGGTCTGTGAAAGAAACACATTTCCAATGGCTTAAATCAGCTTGACAATAATTGGACACCCACAGCACTTTTGAGAATGCCATATCAGCATAAAAATTGCCATTTGGAGTGGGTCAAGTTTATGGTAATTTTCTAACGTAAGTCACATAAAAGGTAAGGAGCAAGGGGAGAGAACTCTGTGACTAAGCACCTGCTTGTCTACAGGGAGGCTGAGGATCTTTCCCTGGCCCTGCCTGGAGTGCTGGGAGCAAGCACTGAGCCAGCTGCTGAGCACTGCGGAGTGTGTCTCTGAAAATAAACAAAAGAACTGATGGCTATTATTATTTTTTAATGCTTCCTATGTGTCAGTACTGCCTGCAGTATGCATATCAGTAACATTTTAAGCTTCTGATGTCACTGTGTTCATACATCACCAGATTATAGAGTTTGGTGATTGATTGATTGATGGATTGATTGATTGATTGATTGATTGATTGATTGTGCCACACCTGGCAATGCTCAGGGGGTTACTCCTGGCTCTTTGCTCAGGAATTACTCCTGGCTATGCTCGGGGGGACCATATGGGATCCCGAGGATGGAACCCAGGTCAGCTGCGTGCAAGGCAAACACCCTACCGACTGTGCTATTGCTTCTGTCCTATTTTTCAGTTTTTAAAGAGTCCCGTTAAAGAGGTTCACTATCTTCTAAGGGATGTTCAAACTTAAGCTATATTCTATTATTCTCTCCTTCTATAATTTGCTTATCCTCCCCACTTTCCCCTTACAGAGGCCAGTGATGAGGTGTGTGTGTGTGTGTCTGTGTGTGTGTGAGACGAGTCTTTTGAGTTCTTAGTAAATCTGTGGTGCGTTTTGTGTCCCAGGTTTACATACCGGAGTTCTTCAGGGTTCCCTGTTTCCAACACCAATTCTGAAGGCTCAGCACTTGGACAGGCTGACTCCAGAGGCGGAGGAGCGAAGCACTCAAGAAGTGGAGAGGAGCTGGAAATGTGGGCCCCGTGACGTCTAAGTTTGCTGACCAGCCCCTGCCCACATCGGAGCAAAAGCCCACGACTGACTCCCTCCCACCTTTGCAATGTCAGCAACTGCTTGTGCCACTGTTGAAGGAAACGCCCCCGTCTGTGAAACGGCCCTTGACCTGGGCTGTTCAGAAATCGTGGCTGCACCCTCCAAGGACACGCCTGTGCCTTCTAGTCTGGGACAGAGAATTTGAAGAGACACCTCAAATAAGCCCAAAGGACTTGCATTTTTCCCGAAGAAAGGGGAGGCTGACAATTTCCGAGGCTGGGAAAGCCCCTGGGCGACCTTTACTGTGTGTATGGAAAAGATAGGAGCATTTGACTTGGGAAGAGTTTAGGGAAGTGAAATATGTAATTCAGATGCAAATGCTTTTATGAAACTTTTTGGATTTTGTAAAGCATTAACTTGTTTTAGACTACAAACATTTTTCAAGGGATTTACTTGAGTTATTTATTTTATGGGAAATTTCAGATTCTAGGAAATGCTTTGACTGAGTAGGCTTCAGTTTGAGGGGAAAACATTTTTTTTTAGATAAGAAAGTGTTTTTTAGAATGTTTGACTCAGAAAAGATTTATACATGAATTTTGTTAAACATTATTAATAGGTAATTTCCAGGAGAAAAAAAAATCCCAAGAGCCTTCTAGACAACAGTGTGTACCTATGTGAGTGTGATGATTATACTACTTATATGTAGTTTACTAATTATGAATAGTTCATATTTTCTGTGGGAAGAAACCTTCAGACTTCTGGTGGAAGATGGCTGGTAACTGTCCCCACTCATTTCCGTGTTTTCTGAGGCGGAATTTTCCCTTGTGGACGGGGAGGATGGAGTGCCCGGATTCCTCCAGAGCAACTGTTTCCTCTCAGCTTCAGGGATCTTTAGAATGAGGTTGGCCTCTGTGCAATGTTGGTACTGGGAAAAGAGACCGGAAGCAAAGCAGTGTGGAGCCACTGAGCCTATAGCCGACCTGAAAATGTCTTTTTTTTCTCTTTCTAAATCTTAAATCTGACAATGGTTTGTTCAGAATGAGACAATCAATCTCTGAACAATCTTCAGGAGACCTTCTAAGAGTTTGTTGTCCTTATAACACCCTGTAACTTCTCTGGTGTGTTACCTATGAGATATTTATGAATTGAGCTGAATAGAATTTCTCAGGATACCAAAAAGGTTCTGGGGAGGGGGTGGAAATGGTATTTAATTAATTTTAGGACAGGAATGCCTGTAGCAAGTTCATGGCTATTACAGATCATATATGCCTGCTTTAGTTAAAACAAATTAAATGACTTAATATCAAGTGAGACCAGGTGCTATCAAAAGATCATGTGTTCTTATTAAGTTCCCTGAAAATTCTGTATCTATTTATCTGAAAATTATGTGTCAGCTGTTACTCAGAATATTCTTCATGAAATCTTCATGCTAATGTTCCATGTCGGTATCAAGACCTTATTGAATATTAAACTGTTATTTCAGGGCTTAATCTCCCCATTGCCTCCTGTCCTGAGCTGATATTTTTGTAGCATTCTCATATTATTTCAGAGAGTCTTTTATTGAGATCATTATTTCTAGAACTTTCAAAATCCCTCATGGTTAATGGAAGTTGCTCTATACTTCCTTGTGATTTTTTAAATAAACTGTTTAATAAATAACATAGTTTGGACAACTGTCATCATTCATGAAGCTACACACAATAACATCCTTAACCAGAATCTTGTTTGAGCTTTTCTGATATGGAAAAAGCAGTGACGTCAGATCATGTATAATACACTGAGCAACTGGCATTCATTCCCTCAGATCTGCATCTACTGATAAGTAAAAATGTTGGGATATAACTCATAGAAGAATTGATGGACTTTTTGTTTTAATGACTCTAAAAGAATAAGAATTGATCAGTCTGGGGACAGAGCGATAGTACAGCAGGTAGAGAAATTGTCTTGCATGAAGCTGACCCAGGTTCTATCTCCGGCATCCATCCTCGAGCACTGCCAGGAGCAATTCCTGAGTTAAGAGCCAGGAGTAACCCCCTGAGCATTGCCAGGTGTGACCCAAAAAAGCAAAAAAAAAAAAAAAAGAATTGGTCAATCTTTAAGAAATGAAAGTACCAGTTTATATAAATAAAGCAAGGTCTATGGGGGCCACAATATCTTATTTATACTCTCAATTCCAGTGTTTCTGAAACTGAAATGTTTCAGTAAGTTAGGTATTAATTTTTTGCCCTGAATAGATGTGAGGCGATTATATAATCTTCATATACTTTGTCACAAATATGTTAACGTATTTTTATTACTGTTCAAGTGTATATCATTTTTAAATTTTTAAAAATTTCAGATTCTCAGGTTCGGAGAGATGGTACATTGGGTAAGACATTTGCCTTGAACATGGAGAGCCCAGGTTTAATTCCCGATTTCCCATATCCCTGAAATGGAGGCCCAGATTTGATCTCCCGCTTCCCATATGAGCTCCATCAGGAGTAATTCCTGAGTGCAAAGCCAGGAGTAAGTCCTGCGCATTGCTGGCTGTCTCCCTCCCCCCCGAAAAAAAAAAAGAAAAGAAAACCTCCAGATTCTTAAACATTAAGGATTAATCCTTTCCGTATTTAATTTACAAATGGATAATTCTTCTACAGTATATTATCCAGGATGGTCTTTGGCTTTTGGGAGTTCATTTCCCCAGAAGCTGGAGAGGTAGTACTGGGGCTAAGGGAGTTGTCTTGCACACGGCCAACCCTGTTCAATCCCCAGCACTGCATCTGGTCCCATAGGCCCAGGAGTTACCACAACCCAAAATAACAGGGATAGCCTCTAGGCACTGCCATATGCCCCTTCAAAAATAATTAGAGGCATCAAGTATTATATCATTATTCCTTTAAAAATGTAATTTTTGTCCTAAAATATTTATAAAAGAATTGGATCAGATTCCCAAATGCACTGAGGTATACCTCTCTGCACTCTTAAATGTGCCAGTTCTCCTAGACACTCATCAGACGATTTGAAACTATTATCAACTTTTCATTTCAGAGTATCAAAAGAGCCATCGATCATCTATCTAAATCAAAAGAGTAAACAAGAGATATGGGAAATTTTTTATTGTAGTGGAGACTTTGATAGTAGGGACCAATTTTTCTGGAATTTGCTTTTCTGGAACATGCTCCAGAGTTATCCAAACAAAGCAAAAATTGATACAATTTTATTTGTAATACGGGCTACTGGCAATAAGTATATTTCACTGAACATAAAATTGAGCCAAGCTAAAAGTTGTTATGTTAAGAATATAACTACTAACAAAATTGACATTTGTTCTTATAATTTCACAGTTGTAACCACAATTTAATTGTTGGGTTTTACATTTGCAATAGTTAATACAAACTACAGACAGGAGATAACTAATATGCTAAGCATCATGACAACATTTGGTATTTCAAATATGAATATATATAGAAAAGAGTACAAAAATACATGTGTAAAATCACAGGTAGTCTGCTGAGGCAGTCCAAGATGCTGGTGGTTAGTAGGCAACTCGTTCGAAAGGCATATGCAGAAATGAGTTCCTGGCTAATTAAAGTAGATACATGTGAAGATTCATGTTTTGAAGACTTATAGTGCATGAAAAGTTTCACCACTAATTACTTTAGAAACTGTTGTGTGTCAAGTGCCCAGGAACTTATCAGCATTTTTTAAAAAAAACATATTTATCAAGGGAAGAAATAGTAATTATCATTGCTTATTGAAACATTTTTCAAGGAAATTAGCAAGATGTACTCAATGCAAAGTCTTAAGATGGTTTAAAATACATGAAAACTTAGAAGACTTTATTGATAAGACAAATAGGAAATATGGAAAATATTTCATTGAAGGCATGGAAAAATTTATTTTTCTAATTGCATCTCTCTGGTCTACTACAGATTCTCCTTCATAAAATTTAACCTCAACTCTAATAGTTATGTAGGCAACAAAATATCTCCCAGAGATATTAGTTGTGGAAGTCTCAGTCTTCTAGATGATAATCAAAGAAAAAATCCTAATTACAAGAAAAGTTCTACAGAGCAAATTATGACCCTGATTTAAATTTATCCTGGGCAGTCCTATAACATCATCTGCTAATTGTTGATGTCTAAAGTGTTTTATATTCAGATGTGCTACTATGTTAGCTCTCTAAATAGACGCAGCTTGGCTTTTTACCTCTGACCACCTCTCATAAGTTATTCAGATTCTGCAAACTTTAGAAAAGTGCTAGTAAATAATTTAAACATGTAAATTAACTTTTAAGAAATCAAAGCAAGTCGGCAATGATAATATTGAAATGTGCCATCATGTTATTGTGCTTGAAAAAGATAAGGTGGCAAAGATCTCAGTGTCCTTTTCCTAATCAGATAAAAGAGAATTCTTTATAACTTGTTACCTGAGTGCCTGCCTTTGTCAAACTCTCTCCCAGAGTTGATCATTTTATTCTACAGCCAAGCTTAGATCTGGCAAAAGAACAAGCACTGTTTTGATTTTTTCACTTTCATTGAACTGGGAATAAGAGGAATATAAAGTGTGTGTGGGGGGGGGGGGGAGCAGAACTGAATAAAATTAGACCAAAACAAACATGAACATTTGCAGTGCGTGGTTGAGCATCTCTGTTCCGTGAAAAGTGCTTCTGCTTCTGTACAACTCTGCAGGAAGCTCTCCACAGTCTAGAAGGCCATTTGCTTTGAGTATAGCTGGCAAACGTCTCTGGTCCTCTTTGGAATTAATTTAGGAAAAGGTATGGATGTATATTTGTCTTTGGATCCATTCGAGGAAGTACGACACATTGCTGTAAACTCCAGGCCCCAGGACTTTGGAAAAGCAGATGGAGCCCCATGAAGTTAAACCAAATAATGTCCACTGTCCCCGGGCTGCTCACAAACAAGAGGTCCACCGCTGTCACCCTGCAATGAACAGTGGGGGTGTTAGTCATAGGTAGTTCAGAGTCCAAGGGCTCCTGTGTTGTCCCAAAGGGTACAAGAAAGCCTTAAACCCACTCAAGCACCTTACTGGAAAATTTCACCCTAGCTTCCTTGTTAGCCTGTGTAGGGACCATGCTTGTCACTACACAAATGGAACTTTCCAGTGGACATTCAAAACTGTCCAAAGAATGAGAACATCCAGAGCAAAGACATCTTTCTTTCCATGTAATCTGAAGACAAGTTTTAGACATTCTCTACATTTAATTAAGCTATCATCAAATTTTTATGCAGAATTAATTTTTTAATAATTGAATTATTTAACTTTGATCTACTTTATAAATGTAAAAAGTAGCTAAAATGGAACAAAGATTGCCTCTACCCATGAAACAATACTAGAAAAATATTCTTTTAGGGGGAGGAATAGATCCCCAGGGACCATGTGGTTTTTAGGGATTTGAACTAGTATCTCCCACATGCAAACTACATGCTTCAGCCCTTTGTGACACCTCTCCTAGAAAAAAATCCTAAATAAGTCTCTATTTTACAAGGTTCTTGCTCTCTGAATGAATGCATTAAGTAAAGCACATTCACACAATAGGTACTGTATTTCTTAACACTTTTTTATCACTCATAGATAAAATACTTCCTAGAAAATGTCACTTATCTCTAAGTTGTAGTAAGGTATTTTATTTATGTAACCTATACTTTATTTCATACGCACAGATTTTTATCCTTGAATTTTATGTTTTGGGTTTGTGGTTGAGCATTATCCATTTTCTTACCTACTGAAGTAGCACTATCATTTGTTAGATGTTGATATACGATATATCTCAAAAAGTCAGACTAAGAGCAGTGTTTCTCAACCTTGTTCCTAATCATGACCCTCTTTTGATTCTTTCCTTTCTTCCCCCCCTTCTACTTTCCTACATGTTAGCTCAGGGCCCCCATTTATTTGATTTTTTCACCTCTGGACCCTTGGAGTAGCCTAGAGAGACCTTAGGGTCCCCAGTTGAGAAAAAGAAAAGATTACAGAAAATAAGGAGATATTTCAATTTATGGTGGAAATTTACAAATCTTTGTCCTGCACTAATTTTAAACTTGGTAATTATGTTCTTAATTTCACTGGTATGTTCTTAGAAGACACTTTAAAATGAAAGTACATATAAATCCATTTTCTCAGATAATGTTTCATTCAGTGTTAGTATAATTCATTTTTCTTTTTTCAACAAAATGACATTGTTTCCCAGCCTATTGTTTACTCCTGGGCTTTCCATTTGGACATATCTGAGAGCAATATTGATGAGCTTAAACAACTGTCCCAGCTCATTTAACCCACTCACTACCCTTATTGTTGAGAATATGAATGTAGGTACAATTATTTCAATTTTTGAAAATAACAAAATGAGACACAAGTCCGAAAAATTGTTCATAAGCAAAGCTAGGATTTAAACCTGGCACCACAATTCCAATTCTTTAACTACTAGCTTTCCTCCCCACAGCTGTTAAAGGAAACGGAATACTTTATTGTGCTCCATGCTATTGTGGCTAAGGCGACCCTTATATGTAGAATCTGTTATGCCACAAGTCTGAATAATCCGCACAGACCTTCAGCTACTAGGGTTAAGGAATTAATTGTTTTGCCCTAAAAAGTCCAGCTCTTGGACCTTCTGACTCTAGTTTGATTCTAGTTTTTCTACTTGCTGGTATACTGGCTTTAGATAAATTTTTTCTTCACCTATCTGATGGGAAGGAGAATTAATTATCTCATTGTATGGTGATTGCAAGCCTGGCAAGCTTCTCGTGTTGTATATGATATGCCAAATTCCAGTAACAATTACATTAGGTCATTCGCATGACCTAATATAATGGTTTGAGGCTCTTTATGTTCCTGTAGCAAGCCGATGCCCCCTGGCTCTACTGGCATGAGACAGGACATATGGAGATATTACTGGTGCCCGCTCTATCAAATAGATGAACAACGGGAAGATCGTGATCGTGATCGCCCTAAAAGTGAAATTTTTTGAAAGCAAATTTAGTGGAAATTTTTTTTCACTAAACATAGTCCTAAAATATTTCCCCCCTCCTTTATAGAAAATAAGTACTACGATGCTGCCTTACTCAGGCAGAGGTATTCATTACACCAGAGAGTGATCAAAATGGAACAAGTTTACAAGGCAGCTTCTCATTACACATTAAAAAAAACTGAGTGGCATCATTATGCAGCATCCAATCTTTGCAAGATTCTGAGGAGGAGCCACAGAGGTAGAGAAGGTAAAAGACTACTTGAGTATCATAAATATCTGTACGGAAATGTAAAAATTTTAGGACAGTAAATAAGAGTCTTCAAAGGGAATTGTTTTCAGCAAATGTTTGCAGCGGGGGGTGGATCAAACACTGCCTTCCTGTAGTGAGAGTCTCGAGGCAGGCTTTGAGAGGCAGGGAGGCATTTATTAGGTGACAAGGAGAGATAAAGCAGCCAATTCAGAATGAAATGGACTCCGAGACTCTGTGGACACATTACCAGCCTGGTGTTTTGATCCTCTCTGCCTCTTCGTGATACCAACATTGAGGTCAACATTGTTTGGGCCTTCTGTATTGATCCCCAAGATTTCTGACAATAAAGGTGTGGACAGCTTTCCGTGTGACCTGCTATTGCAATTAAGGAAGCAAATGAGGGGTCTGGAATCAAATTTGTCTATAGATCTAGGGGAAATAAATAACTCTCTTGGGGATTTTTCTACGTGGGATAATTCTTACGGATCTTGAGGACATGTGTGCACTGGAGAGATTCAGGGCACTGAACTTTCACCACTGACTTAGTTATGCCTGTTAGACACGGGAATACAAATGGGCCCATGCTTGGACCTTCAATTCTATTTTTCTCTTGGCCTGGTGCTTTGGTGTTTGGGGCTATCAGGGGCTATACTCAGCAGGGCATAGGGGTGGAGAGAGTCATAGGAGTCAGGTCCTGGAGATCAAACTCAGGCCTCACAAGTGGTGAGCATTTGCACTACCAGTAACTGTCTCTCCACCCCACGCCCCTTTGAGTCCCCTTTGAAGAAATAACCTCCCATCCTCTCCTTTAGTAACTACCAAGACACGAGGAGGGTGGGAGCACACAGGTGGTGGGATTGGTATTAAACAAGGAATGTTTCTAACAACGTGTTGTAAAAAACTGTTCACTCATGGATCACCACCGTGGTTAAATAAAGAAAAAAATTTTTATATGTAGACCTTCAAATCGTGTTGGGGAAAATTAGATTCCCATTAGACACTGCTACTCAGATAAGGAAGAGACTGACTGGATTTATGTTGCCCTTTGAGGGTTCCTAATCTCTCACAGCCTCTTGAAGGTGCTAGCACCTTCACACTGGGTGATACAGGATAAATTAGTCAACTTTTCATCCCCTTTATCTGAAAAATGGGAAAAACAAGTATACTTGCCTCCGGGTGTGCTAAATGAATTATTACATAGCATTTGGAGACTAAAAACTATCAGTGGCAGAGATGGAATCCTGGAAGGACCTTTCAGGCTGCAAATGCCCCAAGCTCTCGTCATGTGGCCTCCCAAGACATTTTGTATTGACCTATAAAAACAAACCTATGAAACCTGAATAAACTCCTCTCCCACTGCCCACTTCAAGCAGATAACTTGTGGAGGGAGGCAAAGGGAGATGACCTTAGTGGAATTCTAAGCCGCTTTTCTTGACATGACACCTGTCTGTCTTTTCTTGCCATGACAATCCCCTGAGGCTCTTCCCAGTTTGAAATGGCCCATCAAAAACAACTTTGTGATAGGAATGGAGAGATAGTATTGAAGGTAAGGAATTTGCCTTGTATGTGACCAACCCAGGTTCAATCCCTAGCACCACATACGAACCCTTGAGCCTGCAAAGAGTAGTCCCTGATTGCAGAGTCAGGAGTAAGCCGAGTACAGCCACATGTGGCCACAAAGCCCACACCCCCGCCCTCAACAAAGCTAAAACAGAATTGTGGAGTCAGACAGAAAGAACAGTTGTGTAAAGCTTTTTGCCTCGCACACAGCAGACCCAGGTTTAATCCACGACACTATATATGGTCCCCTCAGCCTTTTCAAGAGTAACTTTTCAAGAGTCCAAGAATACCCCTGAGAAGTGCTAGGAGGGAACCAAACACCATAAAAGGCAGGAAAGTATTATGGTATGCTGAAATAATAGTAATAGATACAGATTCTTGCATTTCTTCTTCAATTCTAAAATGGGAAGAACTATATGATCTACTTCAAAGTAGTGGTAGGTGCTTCATACCAATGTGGCAAGTTAAGTCCACACTTAATATTGCCAATAGGTCCTTGGCAATTTTAAGTGAAGTGACATGTAAGGGAAGTGTTTCTTCTACTGTTCAGTGCTGGTCAGTGTTCTTTTCCTTCCTCATTATCCTTACATGAACCAATGATGCTGAACAAGACAAATTATTAAGTGTTCTCATTCACACATAAGCATCTTTGATGCCTGTCCCTTTGTCTCCCTTCCCTGAAACCATAGTATAATATCTAGCAAATGCTTATTAAATCAAAGCAAAAATGTTTCTCAGTGTTTTAAAAAAAGCCAGCGCGCTCAGAGCATTGCCATGGCCAGCAATCTATGGCACATTTGGTGACACCGGAAATCACACTGGCAATTAAGTACAACACAAACAGCTCCATGTGATCCGCTCGTAAAACTGAGTGCATTAAGTCACATACCCTGGAAGTTGGGGCACTATAGGTAATCCCCTCGTGGCTGAAAATAAAAGTCCTTCAGTGTCCCCTGACATCCTGGGATAGCCTCTTGGACCCATGGTTCCTAATAGCTTCTCTTAGAAACCCATTGGTTCTAGTCTGTGTCAAATGAGATGGACCAGAAAAACTTTTCATTTTTATTGTGTTTGGTTTTATTAGGGGCCACACCAGGCCCAATAAAATCCCATCAGGGTTTACTCCTGCCTCTGCACTCAGGAGAATTACTCCTGGACATGCTTGAGGGACCATATAGAATGCCAGGGATTGAATTCAGGTTGGCTGCTTACAAGCTAAGTGCCCAATCCGCTGAACTATCTCTCCAGCCCCAGGTCTCGGAAGACTTCTAAACAGGGGCTACCCCAGTGAAGTTCAAGCCAATAACACAGGTCTGGTGATCTGATGTTTATCCCAGTGTTGCTGGGGGTTACTAGGACTATACCCATGATGCTCAGGTACTACCAGCACTCACCTGGTGGTATTTAGGGGGGCCATGCAATGCTAGGGATCAAACTTGGGACCTTGAACATGCTAGACAAGCGCTCCATGATTTGAACCATCTCTCTGCTCCAGAACACTAAGTTTCCCTTATGTGCCCTCATGCAGAGGGCACATGTTTCCCACAAAGTAAAGGAGTGAGCAGAAAGCAGTCCTGGTGAGGCGCTTGAAGGGAATTAGGGGACTCAGTTGGGATCTGATGCAAAAAGAAAACACTCTGAATCATTAAGCATTTACTAATAAATGATTTCCCAAAGAGAATGCCAGGAGTTGGTAGAGCACACGATGTGAACATGCGAGTTCCAGCACTGTGTGACCCCAACCAGGTGTTCCCCAAGCATCGCCGGAAGCAGCGCCCCGCAGCACTAGACAGCAAGTTCCAGTGGGCCACAGGTGAATGTTGTGGAGTTTATAAGGAAGCATGGAAGCTGCAGCCAGAGTGAATCCTCCATAACCAGGGAGCGGCTCACCATGCAGGAGTCGATGGTGCCAGACTCGTAACCGGCGCATATCATCCGGGTGGTGATGGTCTTCATGTCAAAGTACGACTGACACTGCTCCAGAGAAATGATGCGCTTCTCCCTCCTGCAGCTTAAATGGCACTGGAGTTGTTGTGGTTGAATTTTAAGGGAGGAAATAAAACATGTAAGGAAAGTCAGATTGGAGGGAAGCGGGGTTATGTATGAAATTGTTACATTTCATCGCAGGGCATCAGAGTCTTTCTTTAAAATGTCATTTTAAAGACAGGGTTTGTTTGGAGTCAGATATTGCAAATTAGAAATGATCAGAGCAGGCACCTAGTCAAGCCCTTTTATTTATTGAGAAAACAAGGCACAGCTTGTTTAAGCACTTAGACCGGTGTGCCTTGGCTCTTCTGCCTTGCTTTTGTTAGATGGTGTGGCAAAAACAACTATGACTGCAAGGAAAAAGGAGAAAAATCTTGCCAGAGCCTCAGCCAAGAGTTTTCAGCTCTGTGCCTGCCAGATGTCATCCCCCTGCAACCAAGGACAAAAGAAGGGACGCTGTCTGCAGTGTAACAGTGTCTTGCCTTATGCCTTATGTTATTATACCTGAAGATTTAATGCTAGAACGTATGACAGAGAGACGTTGTAAGGGTAAAAGTCATCTCTTATTCTCAGCAGAGTAATGTGTGAATTCCATGTTGCTTGTAAATTCTTAGAGTATAACCATAGATTTCCTGAAGCAAGAAAGCATGAATCTTATGTTGGTCAGCCTTGCTAAAAAAAGACACACACAGTTTTCCTGTTAGATGGTGAGGGGGACACAGTATAGATGTACAGGGTCCATTATCGAAAGAAAGATTCTTGTCTGTAATTCAGTGTGAAGCTAGCAGGGAAGGTTTCACAAGTTGGGACCCCAGAAAGATAATATAGTGGGTAGAGTTGCCTTGCACATGGCTCATCCGGGTTTACCTTGGGTTCAATCTCCAGCATCTCATATGGCCCTCAAGCACCACCAGGAGTAATTCCTGAGTGCAGAACCAGGAGTATTCCGGGATAATCTCTTAGAGTGAACCCAAAACAAAAAAAGGAAGGAAGGAAGGAAGGAAGGAAGGAAGGAAGGAAGGAAGGAAGGAAGGAAGGGAGGAAGGAGGGAGGGAGGGGAGGGAGGGAGGGAGGGAGGGGAGGCAGGCAGGCAGGACAGGGAGGAAAGCAGGAAGGAAGGGAAGGGAGGGGGGAGGGAGGGAGGCAGGAAGGCAGGGAGGCAGGCAGGCAGGCAGGCAGGAAGGCAGGAAGGAAGGAAGGAAGGAAGGAAGGAAGGAAGGAAGGAAGGAAGGAAGGAAGGAAGGAAGGAAGGAAGGAAGGAAGGAAGGAAGGAAGGAAGGAAGGAAGGCAGGCAGGCAGGCAGGCAGGCAGGCAGGAAGGAAGGAAGGAAGGAAGGAAGGAAGGAAGGAAGGAAGGAAGGAAGGAAGGAAGGAAGGAAGGAAGGAAGGAAGGAAGGAAGGAAGGAAGGAAGGAAGGAAGAAGGAGGGGAAGGAAGGAAGGAAGGAAGGAAGGAAGGAAGGAAGGAAGGAGGGGAAGGAAGGAAGGAAGGAAGGAAGGAAGGAGGAAGGAGGGAAGGAAGGAAGGAAGGAAGGAAGGAAGGAAGGAAGGAAGGAAGGAAGGAAGGAAGGAAGGAAGGAAGGAAGGAAGGAAGGAAGGAAGGAAGGAAGGAAGGAAGGAAGGAGGGAAGCAGGCAGGCAGATGGGCAGTTGTCAAAGGAGTGACCGCTCTGTTCACTGTGCACCAGAGACAGCCAGTCCCTGCTCACTTCCTCAAGCAGTCACTTCCTCAACTGGTTGGCTTTAACCTTCACCACAGTTTGATACCAAAAAATTTTCTTTTATCCTTTCCACTAAGCTAGAGTAGTGCATTCAGGGTTACTCAATTACACAAGTTTCTGTTTTATACATTGGAATCATCTAGGAAACCAAAACCATTTCAATTCACTTAAGTAGGCATAGAGAAAATCAGTTTTCTCGCCGAGTGAATTCCAACACTGATTAGATCACGCTGCAGCGTGTATGTGGCAAGTGGGATATGTTACACTATTGCTTAGAGTGAGATGCTGGGATTAGGGGAGGAATAGCTGTCAGGGTGAAAGACAGTGTTTGCGGCTCTTACAATATCCTACCCTACACACTGCAACACTAATGATTACTTTTAAAAATCAGGACGACAAAAATGCCGACACATGTCTAAGACGCTTTTGAAATTCTTACATGCGAACTCTTCCAGGATCACTGACTTCTGTTAATCGACTTTCTCTTCTTTTCTCAACCAATAATGTAGCAAAGAAACTCAACTTAGTGAGCAACTTATCTGAATAAATCTCAGAAAAAGAAAAAGAAATTGTGCTTCAAACTGGCAGTGGGAGAGGTGGCTAGCAGTATGTCGATATACGTCACCATCCCTGACAGCCTGGATGATAGCTGCAGTGGGCAACAAGCACAGTCTCTGGGAAGACTGTGTTAACTGCATTCTTGCACTGAAGCTTGAGCACAGTCCATTACAGGGACACAGTAAGGAGTACAACTGCTTGACTATGTTGAAATTACCTAGCGAGACACATTATTTCAATCAATTTAATAGGCAAATCACAAATTAGTTTCTTTCCTCAAAGGAAAGAACTTATGGTCTGTATTACCAGATGCCAGTAAGACCAAATCCTAATACCAGAACTGTAAATATAACCACACAACCAGAATGTCTATAGTAGCAGAACAGTCTGGCTTCTAGATAAAGTCTCTGAGGGTCGCCCACAAATAGTGCAAATCATTGGTACGAACCATCCAAAGCAGGACTCTGACTGGTGGTTTTTTTTTTTTTTGCCTTTTTGGGTCACACCCGGCGAAGCTCAGGGGTTTCCTGGCTCTGCACTCAGGGAATTACTCCTGGCGGTGCTCGGGGAACCATATGGGATGCCGGGGATTGAACCCAGGCCGGCAGAGGCCGGCTGCGTGCAAGGCAAACACCCTACCCGCTGTGCTATCGCTCCGGCCCCAGTGACTGGTAGTTCTGACTCACACAAAGCTCCAAAGCCCAGGTAGTGGCTCCCGAGAGAAGATTCTGAGGTGTGGAGAAGGAACTTTGAGGTTGCATTTCAGATGGCAGGTTTATGTGTGATGATGAAATACTGATAGCTATGATTTACACAGAAGGGAGAGAATGACACAGTTGCCAATGATTTGCCATTAGTGGAGATAGTTGTGTTAAGTAAAAATGGGAAAGAACTGTCCAGGGTTAGGCAGGAACGCTGGCTTCAGCAGGACGCTGAGAGATCAGAGCTCCCGCAGACCCTGGCTTAGCTTACTTTTGTTGCCCATGTGCCCCCCAGCCCGTGATATAGCAGTAGGTATCAGGCTCTAACGACTGCTCCTTGCTGGGTAAGCAGACAGGCCGCCACGTAGCTTGTTTCCGTCGATGTCTTCACTGAGCTCCACTATGCTGATGTCATAGTCCACCACCGCTCGACTGTAGCGAGGGTGCAGGACGATGGTCTTTACCAGGCGGGTCTGCATGAATGTAGACGGGTGGTCAAGATTGTTGATGCCAAATACCACTCTCCAAAGGGCGGCATTCTCTCTCCTGAAAAAATAATTCACATAAAATAAGTAAAAATTATTTTATTTTTATTGGTTGACATCATAATCCTGGATTTCATTTTTTTAAATATATAGGCACTTAAATTTTTTGTTTATGCGAATTCAGGCTCTTTCTAAGCCCTTCTCCCAATATACTTATTTATTGTATTATCTGAGCCCTTACTCATAGATGGTATAAAAAGAAACAAAACAAAAGCAATAGACAATAATGAGGGCAAGCCTTTAGACATTTATAACAGGACTGATACACCAAGTATGTTTGGGGGGTGGGTAGTAGTGATTTTGGTGGTAGGCCTAAAGTGTTATATAATGTGTTATATAACACTTGTACCCCCTAAAACTTGCAAGCATTTATACTCATAAACCATTGTTAGCTCAATAACAATCAAATAAACAAAATACTACCCATATCCTGGCCCATCTAAAATGACACCTCGGAAACTACCACAAATGTGTGGGAGCAGAGGTTAGGTAAGACAGAGAAAGGAACAGTGTGCCAATAATTGTCAAAAGTTTATTACAATCCACAACATGTAAGAGAAAAGAGAAAGAGAGAAAGAGAAAGAGAAAGATAGAAAAGAGATGGAGAACCTGCCACGGAGGCAGGCTAGGGGAAGGGGGGAGGGTATCAGGGACATTGGTGGTGGGAAATGGGCACTGGTGGAGGGATGGGTGCTGGAACACTGTCTGGCCGAAACCCAAACATGAACATTTTTGTAAGTGTCAAAAAAAATGCCATCTCTTCCTCTAGTTGAGGGATTGAACACCCAACTATACATTCAACATGCTTACATGCTTGATATAGCTGAGCTATTAGGGCTTACTGTGCATTTTGGCAATGTTCTGGGCATTCATAATTCATTTTTACAGTTATTTAATAAGACTATGAGTTATGCAGTTGAATTTTCTCTTCCTCTTATACCAATATTGACTTTATTAGCAAGTCTTTATACTCACTTTTAACTATACTCTGAAACTTATAATTCCTTCACCACTTAATCTAAATCCAATAATAATCTATTATTAAACAACTTAAACTACTCTCTCTCTTACTATTCAATGGCCTTACAAATAGCATCTCTTTGTTTACTCAACTACTGTGGCAGTTGTCCTCACAGCAATCTGAGTGATCCTTTTAATAATGAACCATAATCAAGTCTCTTGTATACTAAGAATTCTCCAAAGACTTGAAGTCACACTTGAGACAAAGTGGATTCCAATCAATGGTTCTGACACCCTGCATAACCTACTTCATTCCAACCCCCAAAGACTTCTTTCATGATTGAACCAACCAAGGACACACAACTGCAAGGTTGTTCTTTTTTTTTTTTTTTGGGTCACACCTGGCAATACTCAGGGGTGACTCCTGACTCTGCACTCAGGAATTACTCTTGGCAGTGCTCAGGAGATCAAATGGGATGCCGGGATCGAACCCAGGTCAGCCATGTGCAAGGCAAACTCCCTCCCCTGTTGTACTATCACTCTGGCCCCCCAAGGTTGTTCTTTCAACTCTCACTTGACGCCTACCTATACTTCTCTTCATTGTAGTCTCAGCTTGAACACCACCTTCCCAGGTCTGTCTCCTTGACCGCCTCGTTTAAATTTGATTCACCAGGCCCTGCACTTGGCATTGTTTTGATTTTTGCTTCATTACACTCAATGATATCAATGGTATGATATATCTATTTGTCTCATTTCCGTCTTACCCCGAAAAGGAAGTTTTGGCAGGACCTGGCTGGTCATTATATTCATGGAGCCTAGTCCCTGACGTCTAGTGGGTTTTCACAAGTATTTGTTTAATGATGACTAATGGATGACACTCCTGGCTGTGCTCAGGGGCCCACAGGCAGTGCTAGAATCAAACCAGGATTATCTACATGAAGTCAGGTGCCTTATCCCCTCTTATCTTCTGCGGCTTCTTTAAGATGTTCTTATGCATAACAAAATCTCAAAATGTTAAAACTTTAGGAAGTTTGTTGTTGGGGTGGAAGAGATTCAGGACCATCCCATCATTTCGATTCTTTAGCCTTCTTGGGTTCTTAAACTGAAATTTACTTTAGAAACAAACTCTTCTATATAACTTATGCAAATATTTTCTATTATAAAGCAAAAGCAATTTTAGAATGATTAAACAGGAATTGGTATTCTTTGACTACCTTTATATAGATAGGTAGATATGAAAATATATAGCAATTAATTTATGCAAAACGTATTTTAGAAATTATATTAAGCAAGAAAGACATGATCCAGCTCACAAATTTTAGCACTGAGTAAAGTTGAACAATGAAAGATATTATACCAAAACGACAAGAAGTGTGATCTCATGAGTATTTTTTCTTTTTCTTTTTGGGTCACACCGGGCGGCGCTCAGGGGTTTCTCCTGGTTCTGCACTCAGGTGCTTGGGGGGACCATATGGGATGCCAGGGATCGAACCCGGGCCAGCACAGGCCAGCCGCGTGCAAGACAAACACCCTACCACTGGGCTATCGCCCGGCCCCTCTCATGAGTATTTTATGATAGTGATACATATGAACTATTTTCATTAAAGCAATCAAGCCTTATTTTCTTTCTTCTCTATCTTAGTCTTCCTTCCTTCTTTCCGATTTTCCTTTCCACTCCCTTTCTTCTTTTTTCCTTGCTCTTTCCCTTTCTTCATCTATAGAAGGCTTATTATACTTTATTCATTAGTGACCACTTTCACCCCCTGAAATTTTGACATGACTCTAGTACAGATACATAAATATATCTGAGTATATAAAATAGTTATACAAATAAAATATTTACTGATAAGAAACTGCAAATAAATTGATTTTGAAACATACAAATATGTTCTCTTAATTCACATTCAATTACATGACCCTACATGGAGTGATGACCCACAGTTTAAGAGGCTGGTGTCTAGGCGACTGAGCAAATGACTATTTGACAAGCACTAAAATTATTTCAACTATATTAAGGCACTGGAAATCAAACAATACTTTGATTTCTGCTTATTTGAATAGCATCTTGCCCTTGAACCAAGACTACTCCATTTTGGTTACAGCACACATAATCTCAGCTATCTGCTTTAATCCTAGGCTTCAAATAGTTAAATAACAAAAAAATTACAGATTTAATTACTATATTAACATCAGTCTAATTATAACAGCAAAACTGTCAACTAAACTGCTAAAGATTATTGACTTTTAGCTAGCGACTCTTGTTACATAAACTATTATGTCCTTATGGCACTAATGGCCACCAAAAAGAAAAAGGTAATGAGTAAACAACAACAACAAAAAAATACCAGTATAATTCTGTTATTTAGTGGGGCTATTGCTCAGGGCTGAAAGTTCCACTTGAGTAGGAAGGGGGAGGGTGGGAAGTGGGAAGTGGAAATTGTGACTGTAGGGCCTATTTTAGGGATTTTACTGTGAAAATGTTGGAAACAAAGAAATAGTTGAAGAAGATGCAATGTGAAGGAAAAGAGGGTTTAACTTAGTGATATTAAGACCGGTTTTCTAAAAATAAAGAAACAAAGAAGGGGGAAATTGATGAGGCAAGATAGATATAGACAGAATGGCAGAACCAATTGTGAATAACAGGCATCACTCATAAACTATTTCATCTAGAAGATAAAGAAGGAACATGAGGGATGCAACATGGGCCAGTAATGCTCAGTGGTCCGAACCCTCTAACTTCCTTTTTGAATGACTTAAAAGACTTGCAGATCAGGACAAGAAGTGCCAGCACAATGATTTTGTCCTGTTGAAAATGAGAGAAGGTGGCGCCAGAGCGATAGCACAACCAGGAGGGCATTTGTCTTGCACACGCTGGACTCAGGTTCGATCCCCGGCATCCCATACGGTCCCATGAGCACCTCCAGGAGTAATTTCTGGGTGCAGGGGCAGGAATAACCCCTGAACATCACTGGGTATGACCCAAAAAAGAAAAAAGAAAATGAGAGAAGGGGCTGTCCAAAAATTGGTGGGGGAAATTACTGAGTAATTCCTAAGTTTCCAAATGATATTGCAAGCAAAGCACAGAACTAATATGCGTCCTTGAGGAAAGTTTCTTCTTCCCTGCACAAGAGCATAAACTTAAGGCTGGGAAGCAGTGTTCACATTCTAATGTGTATTACAGAATTATGTGGAGAAAAATTGGAGGGTAAGAGATAGTACTGAACTGATGAGTCCAGGCCTAAGGTGGGCAAGCAGTGGAGAGGCGAGAGGAGACAGAGCGTGGAGCAGGGAGCTGATAGGGCCAAAGGCCCAGCAAGTTACTAAAGGCTTTGTTGAAATGAAGAACTGCTGTGTAGAAATTAAGACATGCAGAATCTGGGAGGACTGCGACTGGTCATCTAGTGGGATGAGAGATTTTCATGTAGGATCCCTGGGGAGGGATTGGAATTAGACAATTCTAATATACACTAGATTGTTTTTTGTTTTGTTTTGTTTGTTTTTGTCATCCTAGAAGTTCCTCCTTAAGTTTTTCAGAAGCTTAAGAAGGTGGGAAAGTTTTTGATTACATTGCCTGTGAAAGCCAACACTTTCCCTTGCTTATAATTTTGAAGCTGTTTAAGACATCTGGCCTCGATCTAATGAACTTAGAATCTCACATTTCCTAAATTTTATGTGGGATTTCTAAATAACTCTATGGAAGCAAAACTCACTTTTCTCTAGCAACATTGTTTTAAATAAGAGTTTAAAAATAAGAAAGAGATAGAGAAAAGGGAAAGAAATAAAGAACATGCCACAGATGCAGGCTGGGGGAGAGGGGGAGGGAACCGGGGACATTGGTGGTGGGAGATGGGCACTGGTGGCGGGATGGGTGCTGGAACACTGTATAACCAAAACCCAAATATGAACATTTTTGTAATTGTATATAATAAAATACTTAAAAAAAAAAAAAAGATCTCCAGGTGGCTCACACTGGACTTTGCAAATTTTGGGACCATTGCAGCAATGAATAGCTCCAGAAGAGAGTAAAAGTTACAACTAGAATTTCTTGAAAGTTTACAGGACCACTGGAGAGATCACAAAATAAGATCAGTCATTAGCACAAAGTCAAGCAAAATCTTATTTGAACATGAGCAATGTTTAGTATTAGTAAGAGATGGGGATCCTTTGGACAAATTTAAGTTTAATGGTCCATGAAGTTTTACCAAGATATTTAATAACATGTCCATTTCCTTAATGTTAAACAACTGTTTTCCCTATTGTAAAGTTTCTCCTTAACTTTCTAGATCTGTCAGTGAGAAAGGAAACCTGAATACCACATGTGAAAAAAATCAGAAGCGAGTGTGACTTTGGATTAACTAGCACATGAAGATGCTATTTTGTTGTGAGGTACTGGATTCATTTAGGTAATCACCTTTTGAAGCATGTAATTATGACAGTGCCGTCTTCTGTGTATCACAGAGTTATAAATCACTGCTCTGAAAGTCTTCTGGAGACTTCTGCCCCCTCTCTGGAGCCTAACTGCCCTATGTACTTCCTAACATGCTACCACAGACTCTTCCAATCATTTGGGTATTTCTCATTAAACTTCTCAAGAGGAGGGAGGGGCTGGAGAGATAGCACAGCGGGTAGGGTGCTTGCCTTGCATGTGCCAAACCTGGCTTTGACCTCTAACATCCCATTTGGTCCCCCAAGAACTACAAAAGACTAATTCCTGAGTTCAGAGCCAGCAGCAACCCCCTGAGCATCACAGGGTGTGAACCAAAAACTTGAAAAATATTTTCAAGAGAAGGTACTGATTTTTTTACTTCCCCCTGAAAGCAACCAAAATAACTACACGTATAAATTTTGTTATCACTAATTATATTATGTTATATTTACTGGACTAGATGTCTCTCTCTTCATTAATGTAGCATTCCATGTAAAAATGCATATTCCTCTCTGTGGCCTCTACAAGTAATTAACTGGTATGTTGAAAGTCTATCCTATAAAAACAAGAATACGTTAAGTAAATAACTCATATAAAAGGTGTGTTGAAGTATTGCAAATTGAAACCAATCTGAGTGTCCATCAACTGAAAAAATAAATGGACTTTATAGGAAATCTGCTCCATAGAGTATCTCTTAGCTTTGAAAAAGAATGAGCTACAGTTACATCAATTGACAGACTATGATTCCAAACTATTATAATAATGGGCTCAGAGCTGCAGAGAAATATGCAGGCTATAAGAGGTTGATAAGAAAATAAAAGAGAGGATAAAAAAAAATAGTGCTCGGGAGGATAAAAATAGTGCTCACTACTTCTAACCAGAAGCAAACCCGTCCGTGTTCTCTGCCCCAACAGCACGTGTGTCTTGCTTTTGGCACGTGTCATGTTGACTCGTGTCGCTGAAGCTGATTGTGTACTGTGCCTTAACTTCCCCTCCTAGCCTGTGAGCTCCCTGGCAGGCAGGGACCGTCTGTTCACTTTGTGTTTTCCGTGGCACCAAGCACAGTGCCTTGCACTTAATAGGTGCTCAATAAGCATTTGCTCAACTGAAAAAAAATACAGAGAATAAAATGCGGAGGACGCTGGTTATTAAAACCTCCCTTCAAGTTTCTAACAGTCCTTCCAGTGAGAGGGAAGCGTTTCCTCCCTTGGAATTGGAAGTCAGAGTACTTTGCTTTTGGAGAAGTCTGACAATACAGAGCCAGCTCCCTCCCGATTGCTTATTTGGGAAGGGCTTGCTGCCCTCTAGCGGTGCTGTCCGGCCACTCACTCAGCTGTGTGGTGAGAAAGAAGGCCTCTACTAAAGGGCTCATTTACAGCCAGGATCAAAGCAGTCTAGAACTTCCCCCTGAAGCCCCAGATTCAAGCAAGGATGAAAGAAAAGGCACCAGCTATGCCCTGCTAGGGCTGTCTAGCCCTCTGATTATTCTGAGAGCATAATAAATAGTTGAGGTCTGGGTTTTCGAAAGATATTACTGTTTTCATTTTGATTTCTGATTTTCCTTCTAGCTTACATAACACGTCAGTGAAGAGGGCACTCGTGAGTATCGGGGCTCTCATCCTCTGAGTCTTTACTCTCTGCTTTGGGGGTAGAAGGTGATGGTTAATTTTATATGCAAATATGGCTGGTGCCAAGATGCTGAAACAGATGCTCATGCATTCATCTGGATGCTGCGGTTAGGCGGTTTGGGTGAGAGGAAGTTTTCCATGGATACATTCTGAATAAGGTGGCTTTCTACAACAACGTGGCTGGGCCCCATCCAGCAGGCAAATGAAGACTGACCTGCCTGAGTAGGAAGGAATTCTGGTCACAGACTGCCCCTGGGCGGAGCTGTACATTTCCTACTCCCAGCCTAGGAGGCTGCTCCACAATTTAGGGTTGCCAAGAATCCACCATCCTATGAGGAGATTCCTTCAAATAAATCTTGTTGGGAACAAAGGGCTAAGGCAGATTGGGCAGGTAGCAGGACCCAGAAATCTGAATCTCTGGCACCCAGGAGGACACCTATGCACAGTGACTGTTTGTCTGGGTCCTTTCTTTCCCCAGAGGCAGCACCCATTAAAATAAGTTGAAAACAGTTTGTTCCATAACAGGAGTTCTAGGATGTATATAAAGAGTTCAGCCAGGTTGGCTAATGCTAATGGCTAATGCTCGAGATGAGAGCCTTCTACTGGAGACTATACCACCTACACGGCAGAGCCTGGCAAGCTGCCCGTGTTTTATTGACTTGTTATGCCAAAAACTAGTAATAATTATGGACCTCAGTTCCATGACCTGAAGAATGACTTGGGGCTCTTCCCGTCCCTGGAGCAAGCAGATGCCCTTGGGTTACACTTGCTTGTGACAGGACTTATGGAGATGTTACTAGGGTCCACTCAAGTAAATCAATGAACAATGGGAAGACAGCTAGGTTGGATCAGCATACATTAGCATCTGACTGAAGAATGGCAACCCCACACCCCTTTCTTGAAATGGAAAGCTTTTTCTTCCTCTGTCTCTCTCTTTTAAAAACAAATGGGGGCACATCAGGCAGTGCTCAGAGAAGACTACTAGCTCTGTGCCCAGGGATCACTCCTGGCAGGGTTAAGAGGTTCAGGGTTCAGAGGACCAGAGGTTTGGCAGTACAGGACTGGAAGCCAGCATGCGTGGCAAGTGCCCTACCCACTGCACCATCCCTCAGGCTGCGTCTCCTTAATTTTCCATAGCAAACCTGCTTCAACCCAGTTCACCTGGATCTTGTCTCCAGCAAAATATTATATTCTACTTCTCTGAAGAACACAGACTAATGTTCATATTGTACCTTTAATCTTCTTAACTGCTCACACATTAGTTCAGCATCCAAACTGCATGGAAGTACCTAAATAAATCCCCTCTGCTTGATTTCACAGCTATTCGTTGCAATTCAAGAGAGCTAGAAAAGAGACTGATGCTAGTGGAGATCAATCTTTCACACTTTTCCTCCATCCTTATGCTAGAAATCATAAACAACACACATCTTTTGCCCATCAAGATAGGAACACCAAGGGTAGAAGATCAAACCCTTATTCAGCTTGTGTCTACTGTGACTTCTGAATTGATACAACTTCACAGAATGAGGTGTGCATTAACAATGCCCAAATAACAAAATGACCAGATCCAGGCAAAGGGAGAACACAAGGCAGCTTACCCCTCAAAGCAGTGAGCAACTGTCAGAACCCACTTCTTGGCAATGAGGACGCAGCCACAAATGTGCCCACTTGGCTCACTCTGCAGAGAGCACTGCCATGGCCACCTTCCGGGGCGACTCGTCCGGCCCCCAAGAATTCTCTTGTTCATCCGGGCAGCAGGGCGGCGCCCACAGTCTACCAAGGAACAGGAAAGTTGGTGTGTGAGTACAGGATCCACCATACCACCAAGCTAGAAACGGGTTCTTTGTAATGGTCAATTTCCCTGTGAGGCAATCTAGTTCAATTAAGTTCATATCCCATTGTTTGCCACTAGATCTCTTACCTTTTTCCCACACAGAAGAGAAACCTTCCGTCTGCTTTGACAAGACTGCCTAGATTGGAAACAAGATGGCATATTATTAGTAGATATTTACCACTTCTTCAAACACCTTACCACAGAAAAGCAGGATACAGGTTCAGCTGCTACTAGAAGATGCTGCATTTTTCGAGTAACTATCAGTCTTGGCACAGAAATTCTCATGGCACGCTGTGTGCAGATATCACCATGGAATGGCAGTTTATACAGAATGCATACTTTCTTTTTCTAGCTAAAAAAGTATCATCATAGCAAATACCTCACCTGGGTGGGGAAAGCTTATTGTTGACAAATTTCTCACATCATTTTGGCAGACAATTACCACCCAGAACAATGAGTCACATCTTGATTTTCAAAGCCAGGAAAGGAGAGAGAAGGGAACTAAAAGCTTCTTAGAAACTGTAATGGGGGGAGGAGGAAGCAGATTGATTTTTTGTTCGTGTTTGGACCATAACTGGTAGTGCTATTATTTTGTCTTCAACACAAGTCTTATGTTTTGATTTTGGTCACATCAAGCGGGGCTCAGGACTTACTCTTGGTGCTGCACTCAGGAATCACTCCTGGAGAGGCTTGGGTGACCATATGGGCACCAGGGATTGAAACCAGGCCAGCAGCGTGCAGGACAAACGTCCTACCCACTGCACAGTCTCTCCTGCCCCTCAGACTCAGGTCTTATTTGTTACTATAACTTTGTTTCTCTTTGCTAATAAGAGTCACATAGCATTTGTAGGTCATAAATAAGTACATGAGAACTTCTTTTGACTTAGATATCAAAATACTCTGATTAGGACTTAAATTTCTCTTCTTTCACCATGATAGTTTCTAGAATCATCTTTAAAAAAGTATAACTTACCAAGAGGTTAAAAACAGTTTCTATCTTGAAAGAAAAATCAAAGAAAACTGAGGAGAAACATAAAAGCCAAAAGGCATACAATGAAACCCCTGATTAATGAGATAAATTTAGTCTCTTTGATTTTAAAAAGAAAAAGACGCTGAGTCTCCATAATTTGCAGAGCTCTGAAAAGCGCCATACCCTGTTACCAACAGCTCATGCAGCGTGGTGCCACTGAGCGCCTCCCAGTTGGACTGTAACGTCAGCCACCGCTGATCTTCCTCCTGGTCCTCTATCAATTCTGTCAGAGATGGTTCCCTGAGAGAAGAGGAAAAACCAGGTAACTGTTCAAGGCACAATTTCTTTTACCAAGCAATTAAAATTTGACTCTCGTCCTCTCACAGAAAGGAGAATTAATAGCCAATATTTCAAGAGAGGAATTTGCATTAGAAATTTGGCATAAAATCTGATCAGCAATTTTATACTTTTCTACAGACCCATAAAACAATCAAGACCCAAATTGTTACAGCTGTTACAGTCATTTCCTCTGGTAATATGTATTTTGAACTTCCTGAGTTGTTAGAATTCCAATACTTAATATCAGTATTAAATTTTTCTGTTGGCTATTTTTGTTTAGGGTCACACTATGTGGTTTTCAGCTATGCACATGACACCAAGGATCAAACCCACAGTCAGGCATGTACCTTAATCCCTGTAATAGCTCTCTCACTCCCAACATAGAGGAACTTTAAGCAGATAGCACAGTAAAATAAAATTTATCTAAAGAGATGTTTTCTCCAGTATTTATCCAGTATATTTTACTATTGTGATCCTGAAATACAGAAATACCTTAAAATAAAATAAGGAAAATCAATAGTCATAGAGACTATAACTTACTATAGTCTCTATGACTATACATAGTCATACAGACTATAACTTGTTATGACATTTCTCAACACACTGAAAAGTCTTTATGCACTAAAAATCAGGAAGTATTCTGGAAAATATAAATGGGAATTAGACATTTCTCAACACACTCACAACTTGTTATGACATTTCTCAACACACTGAAAAGTCTTTATGCACTAAAAATCAGGAAGTATTATGGAAAATATAAATGGGAATTAGATAACATTATTTTGTTCTGAGCATAATGTCACATTCAACCACCATCAAAAACTTTCCTTAAATGTCTTGAACATCTCATTCAAGTATTCAAAACAATATGATTATAAACAGTATCTAAGATTTTAAACCTTAGATTTCAAAATTATTTAGGCCTTTATGTAAAATGAATTGAAAATAGTTGATTCTTTTAATCAATCCATATTTGGAGAGAAACTTTTTGGCTTTTTACCACCAAATATTATCAAGGGTAGGAGAAATACAGGCTACTTTAGGAAAGGAGAGAAAAGGTTTCCCAGAATCGTGGAAGCAGGAACTTTCTCAGAACTGGAGAGAAAATGTACAAAAAATCTGTGGCGAGTTATATTTTTCTAGAGAGTAGAGAGCTTCTATTTTTCTTTTCAGCTAGAAAATATGCTCCTCTGATAAACGTTATAGCAAAGTATTGCCGGGCGTGTACGATGAGGAAAGTGATCTTCATAAGAAACTGTTCCCTGATCAAAGGGTTCGGAAATAGACCAAACAACCTTAGAGGAATGGCAAGCAGCACTGAGGGTGAAACTGGGAATTTTAAGTTTTTAAAAGCATCAATTTTGCATGTTTAGTGTCTCCTGTTTGATAACAAAATGACTCTTTTTAAAAAGTGGGGCTGAGTAAGGGTAAAAATTGATTTGCTTTTTAATGACACATGGGTTAAACATGAATATTCAACTTATATTGCTATAAAGTGAATTGGATCTTAAGAACCATCCTGGCAGAATTTAAGTGGGTAACTCAGTAGGAAGGACATAGGTTGAAGGGCTAAAGCTGATGATCATTCATTAAGGCAGACTGGTAACATTACATTGTATGGAACAGAGGGGCGCTCCATCAAGGAGCTATTATTAGAATAAGATGCTATTACCACATCACTGTCTTCCCGTTCATCATCGATTTGCTCGAGCGGGCCCCAGTAACATCTCCATATGTCCTTTCTCATGCTAGTAGAGCCCAAGGGCATCTGCTTGCTCTAGGAACATAAAGAGCCTCAATCCATTCCGAATGAGGTCTATAATTGTTACTGGTATTTGGCATATCAAATACAACACGGGTAGCTTGCCAGGTAAATAACTTCTGTCACATGTAAATAAATAACTTCTCTTAAAGACAAAGTGAGCACGTAGACAGTGACTTGGTGAGGATTGTCAAAAAAGGCTTTTCTAAGCAGCTGATCCATAAGCTGAGATGGAATGACGAGATGCAGACAATCATGTGAAGGTCCAGAGGTCAGCATCTGAGCAAAAGCAAAGTTAAAGCAGAGCTCCCAGAATGAAAGTGAGATTACAGAGCTTGCATGTCATCAATATGGTCAATGTGTCTGAGGTTTAGTGGACGAGTGGAAAGTACTAGAACACTAGGTTATGGAGGGAAGCAAAAGTGAGATATAAGTATCTTACAGGTCAGGGCTGGAGCGATAGCCCAGCGGGTAGGGCGTTTGCCTTGCACGCGGCCGGCCTGTGCCAGCCCGGGTTTGATCCCTGGCATCCCATATGGTCCCCCCGAGCACCACCAGGAGTAATTCCTGAGTGCAGAGCCAGGAGTAATCCCTGAGCATGCGGGTATGACCCAAAAAAAAAAAAAAGTATCTTACAGGTCAAAGAAATTAGATTTTTAGTAAAACACTATAATGAAAAACATCAATTAGTTTGCCAGTAGGTCATATCACTACTGACTTAAAATCCTATTTAGGGACAAAAAGATGGCCAAATTAAAGGTGTCAATGACAACATACAGAAGATTCTAGATTACAAGTTTTATCACTACCAGAAATCTTTTAGTATAGTTGTAAAAGGAAGATGGTGCTATATAAGTTCTATTAATAGAAATAACATTTATCACTTTGGCTAATTCCTGACCAATAGCTCAGTTTGTAAATTATGTTCTGAGTTACCCTGTGCACATTAAGATAGATATCCAATAGCAATGCTATGATCATTATGATAATTAGGGAACTTGATACCCCAGAGACTTTAAGGAAATAGATTCTTTTTTATTCCAGAAAGTTCTATTAAAATGTCATCTTTATATTTTTTAGAAGAAAGCTAGCACTTGACAGTATTTCATTCTGGAGAACTCATGGAGAAACCATCTTTGATGTCAGGAATCCTGACTTGAATCTATATTTTAGTTAATATTTTTGAAATCACAAAACTGTAAGAAGAAAGAAATAGATTAACTCAGAATCACACATAGTTTAAGCCCATTTAATAATGGTTAATTTCTCTGTGACCTGAAGGATTTCCATTTAATTTCATAAATTATTCATTAACTCAACTGACACAGTTTATGATTCAGTTTGCTCATAAATATCTAAATTTCTGAATGAGTGACCATATAGAAATGCTAGTAAGACAATATGTAGACTTGCTTCGCTTTGCTTATTAAAACATACCCAGTGGTCTCATAGAAAAAACTTAAAATAGATTTTTCTTTTCCTTCAGCATGTGGCACTTTTTCAGGGAAATTATCATTCTTTTTTATCTGGCGGGCATGTTCCAGGAAACACTTCACACTCACATTGGGCTATAATTTTCTTTTCATCCAGGTACTCATTTAACCAACAGCTTCTTGGAAATAGGAAATTAATTCCCTGTGCCCCAGCTGCATCACAGCCAGAAAAGCTACAAAACTGCTGTGTAAAAGAAAATAGCACTTCATGGGTATGAGTCAGCTGACTTCTGCTTCTAAGATGCCAAGCATCTACTTATTGCTGTAAATGACTTTGTTCTCCAAGTGCAAGAAACTAGGACTAGTCTTGCCTTAAGAATTTTCTCTAACCCTTACTGCTATTAACTCAAAATCATACAATAAGACCACAAGTTGTCTTAATACTAACCACTTACCTAGGAAAAGCTGGTTGGTCACATCTATCAGATCATGTTTATTAAACAACTGGCTGTGATAGGATACCTATTTCTAGTACCCAAGAATCCCCTTGCTTTTTGCTTGGATTTTCATTCTGCCTCTGGACTCTGGCTCTGTCACTTATCACCTATGCTAGACTTCTCTAAATCTCATTTTCCTCATATGTGATGGAAAAATAACAACATAGGCTTATAACGTGGATCAATGGAGCCATACCTATAAAATACTCAAAACAGCCTGACATATTAAAGTAAGCCATTATCATGTTTTGTAACCTATTCTGTGAAATAAAGAGGTTTTAAAATAACACTGACCATTTTAAAATTGGGACAAAAAAATATAGTGCTGATTTTTAAGTACCATGGAAAGTTTAGGGGTAAGCAAGATGAAGGATGGATAGGCAGTTCACCCAATGGTAGAATACATAGTCAAGTGATAGAGAATATGGGCAAGGCTCTGCATTTGATCCCTAGCACCACTGGCCTCTGGAGCACTGCTGGGTATGGTTCATGAATACTGCCAGCCACATGAGTTAAGCTTGACTAGGAGTGGCTGTATATATAATGTATGACAAGTAACTGAGACAGTTTCATGCAAATCATTGGTTTTGAGAGAGGCCCTGAAGAACTTGGAAATGTAGAAATTGATGCTTATTTGACACAGAGGCCCAAGGAAGAAAGATGCACCCATGAATACAGATCAGTTTAGAAAGAGGAAACTATAAACATATGACAGGGCATATGTTTATAGTTTCTCACCTACAAGATGGTCAGACTTCTTTGTCAAGACCCTGAATGAATGGTTTGAGGCTCTTCATATTCCTGAAGCAACTAGATGCCATTGGGCTACACTGGCACATGATAGGATTAAATGGAAATTTTATTGGCACCGCTCGAACAAATCAATGAATAACGGGATGTCAAGTGATCAAGTGACCAAGTGATGACAGGGCACTCAACAGAGATGGTGAACCCAGTTTATGGTGGACCATACTTAACCAGTTGAGGGAAATACTCCAAACATATTTATTTAAAAATAAATATTAAATAAGACATTGCCCTGATCCCCACTTGAGATGTGTGTTTACTTGCATTAGGAGGAAGTGGCCCACACATCCCTGCTTGGGACGTGGATGTTGCTTTTTCTACTTTGGAGAAGCCCATGTTCTCTCTTGAGCCTTGCTTCTCTCGTTCCCTCCCTTTCTTTCCTGAATAAACTGGCTAAATATCATTAAATGAACAATTATGAAATAAATAATACTTTTGTCAGAAGATTACTTCTGTTTTAATTCAGTCATGATACTATAACAAATGATCCTAAGATAGCTAGCTTCTAAACTACAGAAATGTATCCCCATGGTTCTAAAGACTGGGAAGTCCAGATCAAGGTTCTGGTATAGCTGACGTCTTTGAAGACCACTGGATACTGATGAGGGGGAGTGACCACTTGGCATCTCTTATAAGGACACTTTTACTATTCTAGTAACACATAATCTGATCCCAAATACCATACATTTGGGATTAGGATACAACATATACTATGGGGGAGAGGTGCAAACACTTAGTACATGGCGGTCAATATAAAGGTCATAACATAGCAGTCAGGCCTCTATTAGAAATTCAATCATAAGATAGAGATTTCAAGGAATTGGAGGCACCAAACATCTCTGAATTTTATTTCCTCAATCAGCCACTGCTCACATTTCTTGGGTCTCCTTTGGAGCAAACTTTCTCCAAAAAGTGCTTTACTGCCTAGTTTTTATATCTCTTCCCACTGTTACTCATTTTAATCTTAAAGTTAGGGCCCAGGCATACTGTTTATATTCCCCTATCTTAGTTTTTTTTATTTATATTCACTTGTCACTTGTCATTTGTCTTCCCGTTGTTCATCGATTTGCTGAGTGGGCGCCAGTAACGTCTCCATCCATTGGGAATGAGGTCCGTTATTGATACTATTTTTTGGTATATGGAATGTACCACGGTAGCTTGCCAGGCTCTGCCGTGGCTCTGGGTTCATCCCAGGAGATTCAGTCTTTTTTTATGTCAGACCATCAACCATCCAGGGCCCACGGGGCAGAACCCTGGGTGTAGACAAGCCTGTCTCCTGTCTGCCACCTGCTGATGCAGTCGGGCACTGCAGCCACACCTGTAACAACTCAAGGGGCAGGATTTATATTCACTATTTTGGGTTTTTTCCACTTAGTTTATAAGTCTATATAGTGTCTGTATTCATGTGACTCTCAATAAGTATATTCAGTCCAGACCCCTCTAATAAGATTTTAGACTTTAGCCTAATAAAAATCTCTATTTAGAGAACTCATGGATATCCCAAAACAAAACATGTCCAAAACAAAACTTCGTATTTCTCCCTAAACTTGTTCCATATATAATCTTAGCAGTCCCATTTTATCAGTTTCTCAAGATGAATCTCTTTAAGCAATTCTCAACTCCTATTTTCGTTGGTACTTTTGAGACCCCAATTAATATCCAATTTGTCCAAAATATTCTATTGACACTACTTTTAAGTTTGTTCATAAGCCATTTAGCACCATGTCCTCAGCTATGAGAAAATATGAGTTTTGTGGTAAATCTCTCACTGGGATGACTTACATTGGCCTTGCTTACATTAATTAGAACTAGCATTTTTGTGTCCCTCTTTTGCCTTCCAATAAATGGATCTTGATATAACAAATAATGAGCATGATCCTTATAAATTAGATAAAGACTAGTGTTAGTACAGTAACAAACATTGGTAAATATATGAAGAAATTAAAGCTCTTGCGCATTGCTGGTGGGAATATAAAGGATATAGCTCCTTTGGAAATAAGTTTGGTAATTATTTTTTAGAAAAAAAGGGGCTGAGCGATAGCCCAACGGGTAGGGCGTTTGCCTTGCAAGCTGCTGGTCCGCCTGGGTTCGATCCCGGTATCCCATGTGGCCCCCTGAGCATTGCCAGGTGTGACCCAAAAAAAGCAAAAAAAAAAAAAGAAAAGAAAAGAAGAGAAAAGAAAGAAAAGAAAAGAAACAAAACTAAACGAAACAAGTACTACTGATCCAGTAATTAAACTCCTAAGTACTCAAGAAAATGTAAAACACCTTTTGTTGGGCACTAAGCAGCTAGTGTTGGGGCCTGACTCTTTCCCACCATAAGGCTCTAAGGGCGGGACCCAGAAGTGGGCTGTTTTCAAGGTAATAAAACTTCCTAAAACACAAATGGTTACATCTACAAGAGAACAACACCAGTGTGTAGAGGACAGGATGTGCCTGGCCTTCTGACTATTTTATTGCAATGGCTCAGGATGCTATTTGTGCTTTGTTTATCCTCTACCCAGAAAGGTAAGAAAGACCTAAGCTATGCTCAGTAAAGAGGACTGCTCTCCAGAACTCCCTGCTGCTTTGGTGTTTTTTCTTTCTTTCCTTTCTCAGCAGCGAAAGGCAGAGTTTCTCCCAAGTCCATCCCTCTGCTTTTCCGCAGGGATGAGGTCCGGCAAGATCTAGGTCTCCCTCATTTGTGCCAGGGGCTGCTGGCCAGATCCCCTGACACACGTTTACCAAAATCTTGTACATGAATCTTTAAATCACCATAATTTCTAAGAACTAGCGTGTGGACATGAGCCAGATGTCCTTAACTGATATACGAATATCAAAATGTGCTTATGTCTACACAGAGGAATGCTTTGAGCCAAAAGCAGACATGAAAGAATCCAGACCTAAAAGGCAATACTGTATGATTCTATTTAATAAAATGTGCTCAATAGGCAAATCCATAGAGACAGAAAGTAGAATTATTGGGGTTTTTTGTGGGGGGAGAATTTCCCTTAGCAGAACCCTCACCTGTTACTTTTTTACTTTTGGGTTTTCTGAGATCACACCCAGCTATGCCCAGGTCTTACTCATGGCTCTGCACTCAGGAATTACTGCTGGCAGTGCTCGGAGGACCATACAGGTTGCTAGGGATTGAAACTAGGTCAGCATGTGCAAGGCAAACCCCCTACCCACTGAACTATTGCTCTGGCCCCAAATTACTGTTTTTAAGTAATGGAGCAAAAGAGAACCAGGAAGTAACTACAATGGGTATTGGGTGTCTTTCCTAAGGGATGAAAATGTTATGCAATTAGATAGTGGCAATGATCACACAAACATGAATATACAGAGAAAGGGAGGAAATCCTGAATGCATACATCTATAAAAGAAAATAAAAGAGATAAGATAAAGGAAAAAATTGTTTCAAGTATACAATGTGGCTTTGAGTTTCATTTTCACAGTTTTATGTTTCGGAGCAAAACACTAGCCTTGATGTACTACAGAGCATGAAATCTGTCTTTAAGCTTCATGGAGGTCGATAAGGGTTAGTAACGATTTAATGCCATATTAAATAGTCCTTTCTTAAAAATAAGATCTGAGTTAGAAACCTCTTCCTTGGAATATGCTTTAGGAAAAATCATGAAATGCCATTCCTTAGATCTCGGGCTATTACATAATATAATAGACACCATCTTTGAGGGTTTCTCTAAGTCACAGACACATTCTCTGAAAAGTTTTCTTCCATTGACTAACTAAAAAAATAGTGAATAAAATTGCCTCTAACAAAATAAAGAAATTTCTTCCCAAATAGTACAGTCTGTTTTCAAAAGTTCTAACTTTATAGAAAGATAAAGACTATGTAGGAAAAAGACACAGAAAGTCACATTCCCCAAGCTCCTCAAATACCAGATGTCTCAACAGAGAGCATTTGGCTAGTATTAAAGGGCAGGCTCAGGTTTGATTTGTGTTGTTGATGAAACAAATGTCCATATGCTTTCCATACTGCACATGCAGGTAGCAAAGGCAATATTCTGTCATGAGTATGTTGAGGTCTGATTTATATATCCCTTGCCTAATCAAATAGTCATCATACTTTCACCTGGGGTGAACAATTGTGATGCCTGAAGATGGAGGCAAGATGACAGACTCAGAAAAGAACTCTGAAGCTATTCATTTAAATAAGCTCTCAGCAAAGAACCAAGCATTTGTGCCATTAGACATGAAAGATATAACTTGGGTCTTAAAAAATCCAAATACAGGTGTTTGTAATCAACACTCTCTAAAAGCATTGCAGAGAAGTTCCTATTAAAACATGTAATTGGTGTAGGCTTGTACTTTGAGAAACTAAATCTAAAATGAATCCCCTTAAGTAGATGGATGGTCTATTTGGAGTTAGAGTATGTTAGTTTTGGACGGCTCCACTGTAAATTTTTCTCTATAAATGTTTACTGTATAACTGATTTGATAAAATGACACTATAGTATCAAGATAATTTTAGTTCTTCTTTTTATGGTATTTTAACAGGAATGCCATATGCTATTCCATACGAAGCATCCTCAGATTACAACAAATATGGATCCCTCCCCCAACTTCATATTCTTTCTGGTTTGTTTAGTCACGTCTTCCCCGCAATATTACAAGCTCTTTAAGAAATGTCTAAAAGGTGAGTTTTATGGCATGCATACTTTTACCACAATAAAATTTCTAATCTAGTATACAAAAATTTGGAAGAAACACAAAGAATATTTTGCAAAACAAGATTTGTTCAATTTGCAATAGAACAGAGTGGCCTTTTAAAAGATTTTTAGTTCTAAAATAATTTCAGTTCAAACTTTTCTCCCAGAACTTGTAATACAATTATGTTACTATTTAATCAAGTTTTCATCTTAAGAAATAAACTTGCACACTGGCGAAAGGAAATAAATTATATTAAAAGGCTTTTATTTTCTTTCTGATCACAATCATATCCTTTTTCACTTAGACACAATGAGGAAGTTTGGAAAATTAAATATAATTTAATGGATCATGGTAAATATAATTTTTCCATTCAGGAAAAGTTTCAAGTTCCCTTATTATAGATTGCATCACTCAATTCTCTAAATATGTGGGTCTTTATGGGGGAAATGAGCTGAAGTTACTAGGATTAACATAATTCTTCAAATTGGGATAAAAATGCATGTTAGTTGCCATAATTGGATAGCTTGTTATTGTACAATTATTATAAAAAGTCTACCCAGTAGAATTATGGGATATGACATGAAATTTGTTTTTTATTATAGAATTTATTTCCCTTTATCTTTTATTTTTGGTTTCCTCAAATCTCACCTGCATAGTGATGAAAAGAGTATATATAAAACTCTCATGCACTCATGTATACTCTAAGTTCATTAAGTCTTGCTTTACAAAATAGAACTGTGAAAGAAAAAACCCACAAAAGAACTTAATCCAACTTTCAAAGGAACTGGCTGTATTTGTATCAAAACCAGAGGGAATCTCAGTCAATGAAGAATCAAAAGCTGCTATTTCCTTGTTTATATTTCTGACACACTAAAGGGAAATTGAAATACCAGCAACTTCACCTTCTAGTTCTCAACTGATTTTCAAATGTGCATGTCTAAGGAAGGAATTTTCAATCATCTCTTGGGGAGGTGAGAAGAATGGTCAAATTTTGAGTCTAAGTTTCTCCATGGAAATCCTCTTGTCCCTTCATAAATAATGAAAGCATTTCATTCAAAAGTCCTTCAAATACAGTGACTTCATCTACTCTTAGAAGCTACCCCAAAGTCAGCTCTCAAAAGCACCCTCTTCAGAGCAGGTGCCTGTAAATCAAGCACTGCCCTTTCATTTGACTCTTTCTTGGTCTTTGGAGGCTGCATTTGAGAACAGTCACTCACACTGCATTCACCAGGACCATATTAATGCTAAGTTCTGTGAAGTCCCCGGAGAAATTCCTCAATGCTACAAACTACTGACCTTACCCTAAACCCATCTGCTTGCAGGCCAGCTGACTCAGGGCCTCCTGCCAGCCATCCGCACACACGTGCTGTTCCAGGGCAGATCGGTGAGCAGTCAGCAATGATGAGGAGTTCACATTTTTAGAGAGGGTCACTGAGAAAGAAAAAAAAGAAGAAAAAAGAAAAGATCCTAACTTAAATCATTTCATCTGCTGAAGCCAAATAATGACTTTACACAACTTGTATACACTTTTTTTTTTTGGAATAATATCCATGGAAGCAACCCATGGAGCTGACCTCCCAGTAAGGGGCTCGGCCAGCCCCTGGCTGAGTCCAACATTGCTCCAAGGGTTTGCTCACACATGCGGGGAGGGGCCACACTGGCTGGACTTGGAGCCAAGATTGGGGCTCCTCCGCCCTTTCCTCCACCTCCATGCCAGCTACCCCAGAAGAGAGACCCATACCAGACCCACAGTCTTAGATAGCACTGATTTTAGGATCAGGTCCTTCCCGCGATCTTTCACATTTATACACTGTATACAGTTCTAGGCAGGTTCTAACTGATACCCATCATCCCAGTAAGCCTAGCAAGAAGCCAGAGCAACCCACACATCATGAGGTCAGTCATTCTCAACATCCAGACTCCACAGTTCCTCAGAGCCCCCGCCAGAGAAAACCTGATCTTTCCCTTTAAGTTTCATCAGTAAATGCTCATCGAGATGAGAGCCTTCTACTGAGAGTATACCACCTACACAGCAGAGTCGGGCAAGCTACCTGTGTTTTATTTGATAAGCCAAAAGCCAGTAACAATTATGGACCTCAATTCCATGACCTGAAGGAATGGTTTGAGGCTCCTCCTGTCCCTGACCAGCAGATGCCCTTGAGCTACATTTGCTTGGGACAGGATATACAGAGATGTTACTAGTGCTGGTTTGAGCAAATCGATAAACAATGGGAAGACAAGTGATACAAGTGAAGTGATACACTTATTTTTAGTTATTTTAGTTAAGTCATTGAATGAGTACCTCACCCATGGACAGCACTGCTCTTCAGTGTGGTAGGAGACTAAAATAATAAATAAATTAGAAATGTTCTCTGTCCTCCAAGAACTGTAGGTTCTAAGGAAAGAGACAGTTTCTGAGTTTCCTTGCTAGGAGAAGCAGCTACAGACCCGGCCCCATTCCCTGAGCTGACTGGCTGATCTGCGTAATTATAAGAATCTAACCTAATTTCCCAAGCTGTTTCTTTACAAGAAAGCATGTGAAGAATATAAGTGTATGGCAGTTCCAACATCTGGTCAGTACCCACAGTACTTTATCAGCCACAGAGAATTTTCAAAACACTAGGCAATTGATCACACCACACACAATATCATGATTGTTCTGATGATACCTAAAATATATTATATACTTAAAATAATTATAAGTGTGATGAGTCCTAAAATAAGCTTCCAGAGAATGGAAAGAGTGATGATGACCAGTAAGAGGACAGATTGGGTCAAATTTAAATAAAAAACTGTATTGATGCACTTCACTCCTGGATTTCTCAGGAGTGAAACATTTTGCTTTTTGTCTTTTATATTGAGACATATAATTGGTTTATTTAGAGGTGACTACAAGAGTATGCCACCCGCCCGGCAAGCCTGGCAAGCTGCTCACGTTATATTTGATATGCCAAATACCAGTAACACTTATATTAGGTCATTCCCATGACCTAATATAATGGCTTGAGGCTCTTTATGTTCCTGGAGCAAGCGGATGCCTTTGGGTTCTACTAGCATGAGACAGGACATATGGAGATATTACTGGTGCCCGCTCTAGCAAATAGATGATGAACGGGAAGATAGTGATCGTGATAGAACAATCAGTGTGCTGGTGAAAGCGGTCTCCAGTTTTCTATGGGATGGCAAGGGGGAGTTGCAAGTCCCTTTTGGATCTTAAAAGTATAGAAAAGCTGGAAAGATGAGAGCCCATAAAGAAGGTTGCCTGTGGGGAAGGGCTTTGTTTGGTTTGCTTTGCAGATAAAAGACTTGCTCTGGGTCAAATTCATTGTACTTCAAGAAATTAGAATATCTTGGGGAGAGTATCTCAGAGAAGCAGTCTCCCTATGGTAAGTTCCCGGAAGTACCAACATCAGAAAACAAAATAACAGGGCATGACTAATACAAAACTACAAAAAGAAAAGCAGGAAAGATCAATAATATCCTACTTCAGTAGGCATCAATGATATAAAAAATGAGAGAGGGCCGGAGTGATAGCACAGCGGGGAGGGTGTTTGCACACAGACGATCTGGATTCGATCCCCAGCATCCCATATGGTCCCTGAGCACTGCCAGGAGTAATTCCTGAGTGCAGAGCCAGGAGTAACCCCTGAGCGTCGCCGGGTGTGACCCAAAAAAGCAAAATAATAATAAATAAATAAGATACATAAATAAATAAATAGATAAATAAGTAAATAAATAGATAAATAAATAAAATGAGAGAATACTGATAATTGTGGGAAATGGGTGGGAAATGTGGGAAATGACAATGAAGAATTTCAAACACTCTAACAGCAGTTAGCTTGGCCACAGCTACTTTGAACCTAAACATTTTACCTACAATAGAGACATTACAAATGCAGAAGCAGGTTGGGAAGAAGTATTCTGTGGATTTCAAATAATCTATATGAATCACCACTATCAACTTGTAAATGGCAAAAGCAGAATGGATGGCTTTGGCTAGTGAAATCATTGAGGATTCATTTCGCTGAAGTGGCTCATGGGTATCGAGAGGAGAGCAGATGGCAGAAGCAACCACTCACCGCAGTCCCATTCGTCTGAACTATCCACGCAGTTGGCTTCACCATCACACCACCGGTCACGTGACACACACTCGTGGTTGGCACATTCTAGTTCATCATCTTGGCAAAATGCTGGCACAGGGAACAGGAAGTGAGAAGACAGGATTGTATTAGAAACCAGTGATTAGAAGAATGTGTACATCATTCTTCCACAGCATGGTCAAGAAAAGGCTAGGTCACTGAAGTCCTCTAGCCAGTGTGTAGAGGAGTCACAGAATGGTAAAATCTTGCTTCATACATGTTCATCCATATAAATAATAAATGTTGACTGGAAACTATGATTGCCACATGACTTGATCCTAGTTCTGACAACAGGATTGAAAAAATGGTATCCAGAGCAATAGTAACATGGTTGTGTGTGTGTGTGTGTGTGCACACAGGTGTGTGTGTGTTGTGAAAATCTGAAGTGGCATGAGCAGAGTATTGAGGAGGATGAAATAAAGGTATTCATAGGTAGTTGGAAATGATCACTCTGGGCAAGAATTGAGTGCTGAAAACAGGTTAGAGGAAATATGTGATAATATTTTAGTACCTGTATTGCAGACCATAATGCTTAAAAAGGAGAGAGAGAGAGAGAGAGAGAGAGAGAGAGAAGAGAGAGAAAGAGAGAGAAAGAGAGAAAAGGAAAGTGTCTGCTACAGAGAAATACTGGAGGGTTAGTGAAGGACATTGTGTGTGGGAAATGTACACTGGTAAGGAACAGCTATTAGAACACTGTATGATTAAAGCCCAATCATTACAACATTGTAACACTGAACTGAATTCACTGGTGATTCAATTTAAAAACAAACGAAAAAAGTTATTCATAGGACGAAAAACAAGCTCAATGGACATACATGACTATGGTTTATTATTTTTAAATCTCTACTATTAAATGACTCTCTGAGTTACATGGTAATTCTTTCTTGAACTTTGTTTTTTTTTTTTTTTTTTTTTGCTTTTTGGGTCACACCCGGCAATGCTCAGGGGTTACTCCTGGCTCTGCACTCAGGAATTACTCCCAGCGGTGCGTGGGGCACCATATGGGATGCCGGGTATCGAACATAAACCGGCACGGGCTGGCGGCACGGGCTGGCCGTGGTGCAAGGCAAACGCCCTACCCGCTGGGCTATCGCTCCGGCCCTCCTTCTTGGACTTTGAAAAGTCAAGTTGAAACTCCTTAATTGACTATCTGGTGTCTGTTTTTCTTCTTTCGCCTTTTTTTCTTCTTTTTTTTTCTTATAGGAACCCGAGTTTGTCTAACGTACTTGATTTTGTCTAATGTACTTAATGCACTGCACAGCTCCAGATTCAGAGGAAGATCTGGATTCATTTAAATCACTTCACTTGATTTCCATAGATCATCGATTACTCGAGTGGGCACCAGTAACATCTCAATATGTCCTGTCACATGAGAGATAGCCCAAGGGCAGGCATCTGCCCACTCCAGGAACATAAAGAGCCTCAAACCATTCCATCAAGTCATGGGAATGAGGTCTATAATTGTTACTGAAATTTTTGTTTTTAAAGATAAAATTTCTTTATTGAGCACAATTATTATCACAGGAGAAAAGAAGTGATGCAAGATCAAGGTCGTGACATGTTTCACAGGCTGGGCTTTGTATGATCCTTCTTGTAAACCAAACCCTGCTGGCTAGGAGTGAGGACAAGGCTGGCTTGGAGGCAATCACATTCCTCTACTATTGATTTTCCTAGGGTATTCCTTTTCACAACTCAAGTATTTTGGTGGGGTATTTTCCTATCCATCCAAACACCCAAACACTTCTGATTCTAAACTGGAACCTATCTGAGCCAGCCAATTTGAGTGAATCCCTAATTGTTATTCCAGAGATGAGGGCCAAATCCTTCCCACTGCACTGGACACAGTCAAGGGTCATGGTGTTCCAGGAGCTCATTGAAACAATCTTTGGACCAGGTAGAAGCCAGCTCAGGGTCAAGCCAAGCTGAGAGAACTGTGGAAGAGTTGATAAACTCATCTCCAGTCTTGGGAACCCTTTCTATACTTTCCATGCCAAGTAATATGTAACCAAGCTAACAATTAAAAAATAATAAGTGTGGAACCAGAGAGGTAATTTAGTGGGTAAAGAGTTTGTTTTGCATACATCTGATGCTGGTTGACTCAACAGCTTGATATATATTCCCCAGGACCTCCAGGGACGATCCCTGAGCAGAGCCAGGAATGAGCCCTGAGCACTGTTCACAGCAGCCCAGAAACAAATAAAAACAAACAAAATATTAATAATAATAAAGTGCAATCCAGTGGTAGTAAATGTATTCAGAAGGCATGTTTTAATTCACCTATATGCTAATACTTCACTTCTATCTGTGGCTCAATAATAATCACCCCAAGCTCCAAGGAGTGATCCCTGAGCACAGAGCCAGGAGCAAACCTTGAAGACAGTCAAACGTAGTTTACAAAAGCTAAGCAATGATAATTATCATCATTGTTTTGGGCACTTTGATTTGAGTTTTCTGTTTTAGTAGGTGAGATAGAATTGAACAACATACATAAGTAGCTTTGTTTATTCTTATTGAAAATGACTCTTCTTTTAGAAAATATTAAAAAGATAGAGAAGCACATTTAATAATCCCATCACACAGGAATTGTACTTTTATTTTTATTATAATCATCTGATACTTTTCAAGGACAATGGCATGCATATACTTTATATTTTTAATATATAACTAATTAGATACAATGAGTTCAAGAAAAATTACTCTTCTAATTTTTTTAAATATTTTCATATTTCATTTATGACTATATTTTATCACACTCTCTACTTTTGGTTATCTGAGTGCCTAGAATTTTATACATTTTATAAATAATGATCAAATGTATATTTACATATATATGATTGTTTTCTTCGCTAGACTTACAACCTATTGCACTATCTCCTGTCCCACTTGCCATACAAGTGAAGTATGGTATATAAAGGTCTTTTGACATTTATTTCTTAGTTTTTGGCTTATATAAAAAAAGATATAAGTGTTTAAAATAAAATTTCCCTGTTAATCAATTCTTGTGAGTACTTACAGCAGTTTTTTCATCCATATTATCAGGGCAGTCTGGGAACCCATCACAGATGACTGTGTGCTTTAAGCATTGCTTATTGGATGGACATTCCCAAAGATCTCTCTCTTTACATCCTGTAAAAAAGAAAAATTTTACTGGCATTAGATGTGGAGATAAAAATAACTGATAAATTTGATCGAGGTATGTAGAAAAATTACAACCTGAAGGAATGATTTATTTCTTTTTTAAATAGTTTTGGTTCCTATATCCCATAAAATATGATTTCAAAGCAGAAATACTCAATAATCTCCATATTGCAAGATAAGTAATGTGGCTCTCCTAAGAGAAGATTAAAAGTGACATATGGGAAATGAAAAATATGAAAAAGCAAGTGCACATTAATGTTCATCTTCAGCTGTTCCTTTTGCTTTCTGAATCAATTTGCCAACACATAAGACTCATCTATAAAATGATGAGTTGTACTTTCAAGCAAATATGCCAAACCCAGGGATCTAAATGCATATTACTTTACATGTAATTGCCATCAACAAATGGCGAGGCCATCTGTATGTTTAGCAAAAGAAGCTTCTCTATGCCAAATACCTACAACATAGTTTAAGAGCCAGGTCTGAAAGCCATTACATCTGTAATACAGTGAGAGATTGAAAGGTTAGAAACTTTAGCCATTAATATGATAAATGAAACAACTAGTGCAACACCAAGATTAAATCTTGAACAGAAATTGCCTATCAAATCACAAGTAGCTGCAATGATGACTCCAATGCCATGTGGATCCATTTCTCATGTCGGCTAAAACACGCCAAGAGTAGAACGTGTTCTCATCACTCCAATTGGATCCATGATCCTCACAAACTGTGAGTATCTGAAGGAAGCAATCACATGGCATTGACTTCTAAGTATTTTCGCCTAGACCCTAAGCCTGCCTCAAAGAGCAGGTAGGGCTCTGAAGGTCCTCAGAACACCTCCATTTGAAATAGAACTTCGTTTCACATAAGGAACCAAAATGTCACTTGTTCCCAGAAAAAGACTGTAAGTGAAACACAAAGTGGTACTCTAAAAAAAATCGCTTAAAAGGCTGTTTTCCATCTGACCTGGAACAGATAATTCAGGGTATTATCTGACCTAGTACAAATAATTCAGAGAAGTTTTGTTGATTATTGATTTGAATTTCTTGGAATACATTATAAGAAAAGCTTCTTCTCTTTTACAAAGTTGTCATTGAAAACATTATCAATATAAGCCATCAAAAGAGAAAGTTGTACTGTCTCCTAAATAAGACCTGAAGTGTTTTGTTATTCCAAAATAGACGAAATAAATAGCAACATCATTTACTAGCTAAAAAAATCTGGAACATTTTAGCCCAGAAGATCTATTTAGCTCAGAAGGATCTTTTCTGAGAACTCATGGAAATATCTGGGATTTTCCTTAGAACAGGGTACAGACATCATATGGAGTTTTCTGATAATGAAAGTTCCAAAGATCCCTAGTCACATAAGAAAAGCTGGAAGTCTTTCTGGGTCACACCCAAAGATGCTCAGAGGTTACTCCTGGCTCTGCACTCAGGAATTACTCCTTGCAATGCTCTGGGGAACCATATGGGATTCTGGGAATTGAATCTGTGTGCAAGGCAAATGCCCTACCCTCTCTACTATCGCTCCAGCCCCTACAAAGCATTTTAGAGAAAATAAATAAATAGATGCATGTGACAGATTTAACAGCCTTATAGAGAAAGACCCAGTTGGAGTCTGGGTGCCAGACTTTGGTAATAAAACTCATCCACTAAGTCCTCTGTATGATGATAATATGCAGGAGGAAAAGGGCTGGGAGTGAAAGAAGCCCAGCTTCAGGGTCAGATGCCTGCAATGAAAGCCAGCTTCTATTTCATTAGCCAAGTGACCTAGGACGACTGATTTAATTTTTCTGATCCTCAATTTAATTATTTAAAAAATAGTACTAACAATGCCTGCTAGCATGGATTGTTGTAAAGATCAAGTGAGTCTTCTACAAGCGTTCATTTATCCTTCTGTATCTATTCTTTTCTAATAAAAGCTTCCATGACCTGATACCTCCTTTTTGGAGTTATGGTGAGCATAAAAATACATAAGCTGAAGAGGTCAAGATATTAGTCAGATGGAAGATAGCATTATTATTTTATGAAGAAATTATTCTCTCTTTAAGTGACATGATGTGTATAATTATGTACTTAATGTATGCTCTAGAAGAGAAAGGGTATGTCTATTCTGCCATTAAAAAAGATGAAATCATGCCTTTTGGAACAACATGAGTGGGCGGTGAGGTGGTTAGGCTAAGTAAAATCAATCAGAAAGTGAAAGAAAATGATGCGATAATTTTATTCATATGTGGAATATGTATTACTAAGGCAAAAATCTGGCAGAAATCAACAAATGATGGTGGCTTCTTGAGGGAAATGAGGAAAGCAGATGGAAAGTTAGAGGAGTGTTTTCCATGGTGAAAACTAGAACTTTCATGGAAGAAGTGATGGGAATTACATGCATATAAAATTACACACACCCACAATTCCACAGTGCTATACACCAGTAAGTCTAGAAAATACTCAAATTTAAAAGAAGGGTCTGACACCAGTGAAAGTTAAAGACCGATATAAATGACCTGGACTGTTTAAGGGAGTTATAGGTTATTAAATCAAATTATGTTTGATGTCAGAAGAACCACTGGGCATGGAGTGACCTGCCCTCGGAATGTACAGAGATTTGGTCAAGTGGCCATTTCATTTTGGTTTTCCAGGTACCCTACAGATTTGGGAATTGAACATATGTCTTTCCGGAAATCCCTCCTAGTTCAGGGCAAATCAAGATTCCATTTTACTCTAAGTGTGCTAAGCATTCTGCCAGTCTCTTTGATCATTGTGGTTCCAACTTACCCCCACATTCTGTGCAGCCACCTTCCCTTCCAGAGGTCATTTCTAACTGAACAAGGGCACTTTATGGCCTCTTATAGTTTCTGTTTGGTAAGGCCTTCATAGGTATAGAAATATAGGGTCAGTAGGTTTCATCATCAGGTCTGTTTATTTGAGCTGCATGCAAGCAAAACAAAGTTCAGGGAGGACCTGATCACCAAAGGAAGGTGGAGAAGAGATTCTAGTCCTGAAGCTGGCAAGGACTGAACAGTCAGGATTGAAACATCATGTCCCAACCAGCATCTGCCCAGGAAGTGATTGAGGATGCGCCCATAGGGCATATCACGGGAGCTACAATGGCAACCCTGGAGTCTATAGGTATGAAAACATTAACCCCTAAGAGTGTGCAACCAGGGCCATGGAGGCTCAATATCCAGGAGAAGCCACAAAGGGCTGTGCCCCAGTTTTGGGGCCGGCAATACCAGGGCTAGTGCCACGGCTCTCCACTTCTGCTATAATGTCTGCCATAGCTATGCTCCTAATTCTGCATTCCCTGTCCCTTTACAGTATCTGCTCATCTTCTACAACTGGGAGAGCAGGATGAGGAAATGAAAGGGACCCTCAACAGCAGATTAAAGGTCCCTCAAAGACTACAATCCTGGAGGTAAAGACATTTACCTCAAACAACACAAGCCTACTTCTAGAGGGAGAACTCTATGGTTGCCAATGTTTGCTGTGAGAACCAGGACCTAGCCCAGTCTGTGACTGGGACAGAACCTGTTGCCTGCTCTCCTTGGACATTAGCAAGATCTCCCTCTGTCACAAGGGGTATCCCTGGAGTGAACTCTGGGAAATCACTTCCTGGAGTTCTTAGAACTGGGTTTTGCATTATTGCCTTCTCTAAGAACTGACTGAAGCGCCCATACCACTCCTGGGAATCTACTCTGGGAAGCCAAAAATACGCGAGCGGAAACACCATCCCTACTTTTATGTTCATAGCAGCATTATTCACAATAGCCAGAATCTGGAAGCAACCAGAGTGCCCGAAAATAGATGACTGGATAAAAAGCTTTGGTACATCTACACAATGGAATACTATGCAGCTGTTAGGAAAAATGAAGTTATAAAATTTGCCTACAAATGGATGGACATGGAGAAGATTATGTTGAGCGAAATTAGCCAGAAGGAGAGAGACAGATGCAGAATGACTGCATTTATCTGCATAACATAAATATATAGGTACATATTATGATACCAATATCCAAGGTCAAGTGAAACATATATCAGGAGGTCCTGTCAAAGGTGGAAATTATCACAAACGTGTGGGATTCAGAGGCTAGGTAAGATAGAAAATGGAACAGTGTGCTAACAATTGTTGAGGGTACTAATGCCAACCTAGAACTGAGCATTAAATAGAGGCAAAAAGATACACATGACAACCCTTTAATGTATGTTCTGTAATCCATAGTCTGGAGGGAAGGAAAATAGAAAGACAGAGAAATGGAAAGAAATAAAGAACCTGCCATGGAGCAGGGCTGGGGAGGGGAGGGAACCGGGAGCGTTGGTGGTGGGAGATGGGCACTGGTGGCGGGATGGGTGCTGCAACACTGTTTGACCAAAACCCAAATATGAACTTTTTAATTGTATATCTTTGTAATTGTAAAAATAAAAAATTTAAAAAAAGAACTGACTGAAGCAAGCTCTAAATTGGGGGGGGTTCGAAGCAAGTGCTCTCTATGTTTTACGTGGGAGAAAACACAGACCCCAACAAGTCAAGTGACTGGTCAAAAAGTCACACAACCTGTAAGTGCGGAGATGGGATTTGAGTAAGGCTAAGCCTATACAGAGCATTTTAGAATATTCCAGACTGCCTTCCCAAGATACAAGCAAGCATAAGAAAGATAGCAGCTGACCAAGTAGTAAAATTTCAGGAAGCCTTGCAATACCTGACCCAGGTTTTCTCATCACCAATATGGTGCACCAAGTTCATCAGGAGTGATTTCTGAGCATAGAGCCAGATGTAAGCCCAGAAATCACATTGTGTGACTTCCTTCCAAAAAAGAATACCCCCCAAAATATCAAAAGAGACTGTTTCTACCTTAAATTAAAAGGCAAATTAATCCAATAATTGAGTGGGGGTGGGAAGGAAGTGTTGAAATGAAGGTGGGGTCCTTGGGAGAGCAAGGTGTGGAGTTGGAGTTATATGTACCAGAAGCCAGCTATCTTTAACAGTAATAAACCATAAAATATCAATCAATAAAAAATTAAATAAAAAAGCATTTAAGGTCAAGCAGTAGACCCAAAAAACATTATAGTCAGAGGTTTTAAAAAGTCTAAAGAGATAAAAATTTAAGTCATTTTTTAAAAAAAGGTTTTTCTTAATTTGTGCTTAAGAGGAGATGAAAGATAGATGTGAAAATAATTTGGAATCACTTAAACAGAAAGGCACTTAATGACTAGGAAGTTGGTGTTATCACTCTTTCTCCCAAAGGTGTCTATACTTTCACATAGAATGATGATAAGTCATTGATTGTGAAGCCACCTTCATGTAATAAAGAATTCATTTCTGCACTAATTAAAGGATGCTCTTGGGGCTGGAGAGATACTGCAGGGAGTAAGGCACTTTGAGTCTAGCTGACCCTGGTTTGATCCCTGTTACCCCAGACAGTGCCCCAAGCACAGAGTCAGGATTAAGCCCTGAGCACTTCTAGGTCTGATTCCCAAACCAAAAACTATATAAAGATAAAAAGACACTATTTTACCTATTTCTTAACAGTCCCATTGAGAAGACCCAGGCTTACTACACAGTCAAGGACCACCCCCTTCATGCCTAGCAGTTCACTCACAGCATGGACAAAGGTTGAACAAGCATCAGACTGAGTTTCAAATCTATAGTGTGAAGGCAAAGCTTAGAAGTAGAGCCTCCTTTATTATTTTCCTTAGCTCTCTTTTCCTTTCATTGTTCTGGATTATTTCTTTACCCTTATTGCTGGCGTTCTTTGCCCTTATCGCAATGGTTTTTTCTGTCCATTGGTTATATATTGATGCTTGGGAAGGAATTGATGAATTATAATCTCACTTTATTAAGTTTTTAGTCTTGTAAATTCAGCATATGCTCAATAATGACAAGATCACCAACCGTCAAGACACTGCAGTGCTTGTATGTTGATACAGTGCGGATTCTAGAAATCACTCCTATATTTTAGGCATCCTCTCCATGAAGTCATTTTGGAATAATATTCAGATTTGTATAATTTTTCCAAATACTTACTAAAAACATTTTTAGTACTTACCATATTTTCAACTGTTGCTTATATAAGCAATTATACCATTAATACAACCTCAATAACAAACATTTGCCACAGGAGATATCTCAGAACATTGTTCCTTGCTGAATTCTCAAAAATGAATTTAAGGGGCCGGAGCGATAGCCCAGAGGGTGGGCGTTTGCCTTGCATGGCCGGCCTGTGCCGGCCTGGGTTCCATCCCGCATCCCATATGGTCCCCGAGCACCGCCAGGGAATTCCTGAGTGCAGAACCAGGAGAAACCCTGAGCATCGCCGGTGTGACCCAAAAGCAAAAAAAAAAAAAACAAAAAAAATGAATAAAAAGTGTGCTTTGGGGAACCAGAGTGATAGTACAGTGGGTAAGGCACTTGCCTTGTACTCGCTTAACTAGGTTTGATCCCTGGCATTTCATATGGCCCCCTGAGCACTTCCGGGAGTGATTCCCACATACCAAACCAGAAGTAATCCCTGAGCATCATCAGGTGTCGCCCCAAACAAAAACAAAACAAAATAAAGTGGCTTCGTTTACCATGCCATGTTTTTATGCTGCAGATGTGGCAATTAAAAGCAAGGAAAATTTCCAACATATCAATTATTTTTTGACTAAATTGAATGAGTTCTGTTTTGAGGGGGAACCAAATAATATTATTAGAAGTTCTAATAAGACAGACTCACAGACATGGGGCAGAGCTGCTACTGGCTCTCCCTGTGCCCAGCCACTCACGAGGTGCCCGGGAGGGATGGCAGGTTCTAGCCCTGGCCCGCCACCCCAGCAGAGCCTCGCAACAAGCCAGATGACCCCCCACTCCATGAGGGCCTCCATTTTCCACATGCGAACTTCCCTCTTGTCAGAACTCCACCCAGTAGACCAGCCTTATCAGAGCCCGGCTCATCGAGATCCACCCTGCAGCAGTCTTTTTTTAAATCCAGCCCAGGTATGCTGATCCAGAGACTCACAGACATGGGGCAGAGCTGCTACTGGCTCTCCCTGTGCCTAGCCACTCACGAGGTGCCCGGGAGGGTGGCGGGTTCTAGCCCTGGCCCGCCACCCCAGCAGAGCCTCGCAACAAGCCAGACGACCCCCACTCCATGAGGGCCTCCATTTTCCATATCCAGACTTCCCCCTCGTCAGAACTCCACCCAGCAGACCAGCCTATCACAGCCCAGCTCTCACGGTTCATCAATAAATGCTGGATTTAGAGATGACTACAAGAGTATGCTACCCGCACGGCAGAGCCTGGCAAGCTACCCGTGTCGTATTTGATATGCCAAATACCAGTAACAATTATAGACCTCATTCCCATGACCTGATGGAATGGTTTGAGGTTCTTTATGCTTTTTTGGAGCAAGTAGGTGCCCTTGGGCTCTACTTGCATGAGACAGGATATATGAAGATGTTACTGGTGCCCGCTCAAGCAAATCGATGATGAACGGGAAGACAGAAGTTCTAAAAGAGCTTCAGGTGTGTGTTTGTTAATAGTTAATTATCGCTTTATTCAGCGAAGCATGTAAGTGCCTTGAAGTTCACAACAGACGGTAAGTCAGAAGAATATGAAGCTTGTTGTGTAACTCGGCTTCACTGGAGCTGTGGCTTGCCTTACTAGGTTGTACACATGCCTATGAACACCCACGGAACAGAGAGAGACAAATTGAGCAAGTCAGCAAAATGAAAGATGATTTTCTAACAGTCTGTTCTTGAATGTGATTTTGTTATTTGATTTTAGGTGGAGGTGAACTCTCAAAGCATCAGACATGACTATTCTAACTAATGCATTCATTCAAAAGGGAATACCTGTAAAATTTAAATTTTCTATGACTTTAGAAAATTTAATGAGAATGTTCTCAGAATTTAATACTAATGGAGCTAATTGCTCCATTATGTAACTCCAAATGTGTTAATTTCTTACCAACTGTTAACATTTCTTAACTATATATCTCAGTAGTACCAACAATATTTTTTTTAACATTTTATTATACCACTGTGAGATATACAATTACAACGTTGTTCACGCTTGGGGGTTTCGGTCACACAGTGTTCCAGCACCCGCCCTCCACCAGTGCCCCTCAACCACCACCCATGTCCCCAATTCCCTCCCCCTCCCACATCCTGCCTAAATGGCAGGTTCTTTATCTCCTCTCTCTCTCCCTCTCTCTCTCTCCTCCTTCTCCCACACATTGTGGGTTGCACTACGCATACTTAGAAGCCATCATTTGCATTTTTTTGTCTGTATTTAATGCTCAGTTCTATGTTGGTATCAGACCTTTAGACATTTATTCACACATGTTCCCTTCTCTATCTAACCTAAACTCTGACTCCCACGCGCTTGTGGTAATTTCCACTTTTGGTAAGATCACCTGGTATATTTATGTCATGCAAATAAATGCAGTCATTCTATGTCTCTCTCTTTCCTTCTGACTAATTTCACTCAACGTGATTCTTTCCATGTCCATCCATTTATAGGAAAATTTCATAACTTCATTTTTTCTGACAGCTGCATAGTATTCCATTGTGTAGATGTACCACAGTTTCTTTATCCAGTCATCAATTTTCAGGCATACTGGTTGTTTCCAGGTTCTGGCTATTGTGAATAGTGCTGCTATGAAAATAAAAGTGCGGATTTTGTTTCCGCTATGTGTTTTTGGCTTTCCAGGGTATATTCCCAGGAGTGGTATGGCTGGGTCAAAGGGGAGCTCAATTTCTAGTCTTTGGAGGAATGTCCATATTGTTTTCCAGAAAGGTTGTACAAGTCGACATTCCCACCAACAGTAGTACCAACAATATTTTGAGATTTTTATAGAGATCAGATATTTATATCATTGTGCCTACATATCTTTAATTATGTGATTAAAATAATGATGAAAATCCACTACTTAACTAGTAATCTATCATCTTAGACACAATAGTGCTTTAAATGCCTTTTCCCCCAAGAAAACATATTCTAGCACCTCGGACTATTAGTCTAGGGAATCTGCTTTACTAAGTTAAGCTTTTTTCATTTCTCAACTATTCAGTTCTTTACAGCAAAGTTTGGTTTAGCTACTCCGACTGAGTGCAGTGTAACCTCTTTGAACTGTTGAAGAAAATCTATTTTAAATTGCATCCCAGTATACCGTAACCAATAAAGTCAGAGCCTACTGAACAAATCTAATAGTTCTTAAGTAAATCACTTATATAATGGATATTCAATGAGTTTTGACTTATTCCTTTACCTAAAAAACCACAAACACACAAACAACAATAGTTTCTTAGAACACTGTATGTTCCACTATAACAAAATTACCCCAGTCATTGTACCATCATTCTGGCAGCTCTAATTTTCTAGAAGATGTACTTGTCTATATTTAGAGCAGTTGATAAGATTGTAGTAGATTGTCTGTGACATTGTGTCTAGACCAGAAGGGCAATGTCTCCTATGGAAAATTCATTTTGGGGAGCAAGGCAATCTTTCATACCTCAAAGGTTAAAAGAATAAGATGATTTCAAAAGACATTGTCCTATGTACTCCAACTACAACAATATATATTACTTTAAAAATTAAAACAATATAAATAATCACAGTCAGATTGTTCTTTGGCTAGTACTTTACTCATCCTGCTTTCCCCCAGAACACTGTTTAGTGAAGGATACTGTCCTTTTACTGTTCCTTAACACATTTTGAAGTTCCAAGAACAAAGGTTTGAAAGGAATAAAATGGGAATTAGCTCCACTGAAATTATCATTGGATTTCTGGCCTTGTCATTGGTGATTTGGAGTTAAAAGGCAGAAATGTCAGGAAGAATTTTACCCTTTGCCAAGACAGACAAAATCATATAAGGCATGAAAATGAATTTCAATTAAAATTTAACTTTGGAGCCTGAACTCTGTCTTGATGTATCTAGATGCATATTAAACATGGAAATCATCTGAAAAAGACACTACCATAATGCTTTTAAAACAAATGACAACAGCTTTATAATCCCAAAGAATAAAAATAGTTCCTCACATTCACGAAACATTCTTTTACTCAGAGTCCATATGTACATCTATGTGTATATGTATCAGCAAGATTGAGCATAAGAGTAATTTAGGAACTGTCAATAGAGTTGATATTTTCAAGAGGAAAGGCACTTCTCAGTTTCTCCCTGGGGTTTGATAATTCAAAAATTAAAATACATTACTAACATTCGGTCCTTGCCGCTACTTAATGACAATCAGTGAACTGTTGGCATTGGTTAATATGGTCCTCAACTTGTTAATACTATAAATTCAATAAAGTGTGAGTGCATATAATTACCACAGTTTTCTTCATCACTGTCATCATCACAGTCAGCCTGGCCATCACATCGTCTGGAAGCCAGAACGCACCGTCCTGATCTGCACTTGAAATGACTAGGTGAGCATTCTGTTAGGAAACAACGAGCCACATTACTGTCAACAGGAAATTCAGAACCATCAGCTAATTCATTAATTAGATGTCAAATGTTGTGAAGAAGCTATTACTCAAGAGTAAATGTCCACAAAGAAGAAACAAGCAAAGTTAACTTGGCTTTCTTCTGGGCCAGAGCGATAGCCCAGCAGGTAGGTGTTTTTGCCTTGCACGCCAGCCCATGCCGCCTCGGGTTCGATCCCTGGCATCCCATATGGTCCCCAAGCACTGCCAGGAGTGATTCCTGAGTGCAGAGCCAGGAGAAACCCCCTGAGCATTTGAGCATTGCCGGGTGTGACCCAAAAAAAAAAAAAAAAAAAAAAAAAAGGCTTTCTTCTGTCTACTTGTCAGTATTTTTTCCATTCTTGGCATTATTTCTCTAGATAGGTTGCTTAGTATGCTTTTGCTTTTGAACAATTTACTATCTTTCCAAGGAGAAACTTACTGTATAGCTTCTGGAGCCTGAAATGCCGTGTGGATCAAATACCCAACTATGTCAAAATGCTTCTAGTCATAACCTTTCCACCTGGTTGGAAGATTACTGATTCTCTTCCTCTACCTGATGGCCTCATATTGTCAATATCTCCAAATGTTCTGTGCTTGGAGAAACCAGTGCTTGATAGTCATCATTAGCTGCAGGACCCAGAGTGAAAAAGCAGCAGCTATACATGAGGGGCTTTGTCTTAATAACGTCAAAAAATTTTATAGTCTCATCAGAAAAATGGGTAAAGGAGAACAAATTCTTCCATGAAGGCATATGACTGACCAGTAGACTTATGAAAAATGTTTATTATATCTTATAAGCAGGGGAATAGGAATCAAAAGGACAAATGAGATATCTTACAACTGTGAAAATCACACACACACATATACACACACATCTAATATATAATATAAAACACACATATATAAAACATAATATATAATATATGTGGGTTTTTTGCTTTTTGGCTCACACCCAGCAGCAATGCTCAGGGGTTACTCCTGGCTCTGTGCTCAGGAATTGCTCCTGGCACTACATAGGGGACCATATGGGATGCCAGGGATCGAACCCGGGTCGGCCGCATGCAAGGCAAGCGCCCTACCACTGGACTATCGCCCAGGCCCTATATGATATATTTTGTATAAACCATATATACCATAAATTCAAATAAATAATTACTAGATCTGATTAGATCCCTGAAACCACATATCGTGGTGATCGCTGGAGTGACCCCTGAGCATAGACCCAGGAGTAAGTCCTGTGCATAGCCACATATGGTTCTAAAACTAAAATAAATGAATGAAAAATAATAAAGAAATAAAATGACAAAGATGTATGCACACCAGTGTTCATTGCAGCACTAAGTACAATCGCCAGGATAAAGAAACCAGTCAAATGTTCATTGATAGATTAAGGACTTTGGACATATAAACAGAAAGGTATATTACATAGCAATAATAAAAGATGAAATAATGCAGTTTGTTACAACTTGAATAAAATAGAGGGCATCGTGTTAAGCTAAATAAGCCAAAGGAAGGACAAATACCAGCTCTCATCTGTGATATAAAGAAAAATAAAATAAAGGGATTGATAGTATTGAGCAGACAATGACAAATCATTGTCTTGGATTACAAAACTCAGATAAGAAGTTGGAAGAGTTAGGAGGGGGGAGGAGGTGGACTAGAAGTGACATAAGAAGAGTTATAGAGGGTCTTCGGCATGTTGTAGGTAGTGAGAGTGTAGTAACTATGTATCAAAAATCTAACCATTCACACTAATGTAACTATGCTTCCTAATCCATAATAATAATAACAATAACTTAATAATAGGACTTGTATATTAAGTATGGTTAAAATAAATGCCTAGAATATTGAATTCCACTCTGTAATTTATTTTAATTGACTATAATTTCCAGCAACGGCACCACATTTTCAGTGTAATCAAATTATGAGATTCATTTACTTATGCAGGAAAATTAGGAAACAACAGAGAAACCTAAGAAGATCTATTTTAGATTCCCACTGCAACTGATTAAAAAATGAACCTTCCACATCTTCATCAGGCATGAGACAGGTTTGATTGTCTGAATTTTCTTCTGGAAACTGATTGCAATCTGTGTCTTCAGGCCACTGTAGACCCACAATTCCAAGAACAGACTCACAACGTTCTTTAGAGTGTTCACACAGCACTCTGAAAGAGTAAGAAAGTACATTTGAAGCAGAAATAGTTTCATCTGAAATGTATATTTTGAATGTATATTGTGGTTTAATGCTTCACGGATATGGAGCTATGTTGTACATGATGTATTTACACTTACATAGTATGTATATCTTATGTATATATAAATCAGACATAAATTTATATATACATACATAAAATCAATCAGTGCCTAGTTATGTAGATAAATCAGTTATTTACCTACATAAATAATATCTTCCAGTAAAAAAAGAAATTTCATTGTAATGATTTCATCAAAATATATCTGATACATTGTGCAAATTTTAGTGCAAAATGCCAATCCCCAAAAACCAAGGGTCAACTAAATAGAAAAGGAAGCTTTACTGTCAAATACCTTTACATATGTTGAGAAACATTTCTAGCTATCATAGGTTATAGAACAAACTTCAAAAGAAGAAATGGTCTAGTTTCATGCCCAGCAGAGTTAGAGTGATCTAACAGAATTCTAGCAGTTTTTCAAGGGGTTCATGCATATTCATGAGAGGTGATAGTGGACATTTGGAACTGAGAAATAGATACATCTTGTGTGGAAAATGTGGGAGAAATATCTTCAGGGGGTGTGGTTTTTAGTACAGTAATGAAGAGGTAACTGGGGATTGAGATGGCTCCATTGACAGTTTCCACTGACTGGTGCTGTCCAGTCAGCATCCTGGGGTCTCAATAAGTACAAAAATCTTCAGATTCTATCCTGGCTGACTCAAAACTGTAAGAATGTAATATGGCGCTTCATCAGGGAAACATCATGACATTCTCCAAAAGATGGGACTCATGCAAGTCTGTGTGGGCATTATTAACCTCAGAGAGACCTACTAAGTTTGGTGGGGAGGAAAAGAAGGGGTGAACATAGTTTTGATTATCTAACATTACATACTAATTGGATATTATTTTAATATGATGGTCATTTAGCCATAAGTAAAGTATCACATAACAAATACTGATAATTTTATATTTTGGTGGTTATAATAACTATGAACTCAGTTCTTGGAAAGTTTGATGATAATATTTTACTGCACTGTGCAACAGGCCTCCAGAAACTACTTATCTACTGGTTGCAAGCTGGTACTCATAAGGGATCCAGGACACGGATTTCCTTCTGTAATAAGCTTTTCTCATTCTCTCTTCATCTTTCAAGTAGACGCATCCTCCCACATTACTATTATTATTGCTTGATTTTAGGTCACACCTGACAGTGCTCAGTGACAGGATACCTCTAAAGGTTATTTTAAAAATGAGGGGAAACCCAATTAATATAGACACAAACATATCACAATCTAAATTTCATTCTGTTAGTAACGGAAATATATAGTTATAAACTTAAGAAATAGAACAAGTATATATAAAAGAGATTGAATAGCATTTCAATCTCATCTTGGGAAAGAAATTTATTTCCTGCCAATCAAGATGAGATTGGGGGCCACATCCAGTGACAGTTAAAGCCTTCTTCTATGTTCAAGGATCACTTCTGGAAATGTTTAGACCATATTTGGTACCAGGGTGTCAAACCTGGGTCAGTAGTGTGTCAGGAAAGGACTCCATATGCTGTACTATCTTTCTGATTCCTTATCTTAGATATTAATATGAAATGAAAGTCTTAAACTTACAAATTCTACATGCATATGAACATATTCCAGAGAGTACTGCATTAGGAAGGTTTTCACATACATATAAACAGAGCTCAAATGCAAAACTGTTAAGAGGCACAAAAAAATTTTAACTATCATTGATTTTTCTGGCAAAGTAAAATTTAAGAATAACTTTTTTAATATAAAATTCATAGACATTTTGTTAGCAATACTTTAAAAGGCATGTAATCATTTTTTTCAGAATTAGTTTGGTACAAACCAATATTGTTTCACTAGCTCCCTATTTATGTAATTCATTCATTTTCCCAAGTTATTTTCAAAATTTACCACTTCCTGTCCTAACTTTATAGATGTCCCTACCTTGTCATCCATTTGACATTTGGTACACAATTTATTGTTTTTCCATCTGTCCAGTATATTGATATTATTGCTTTTTATTAAAGCTCTTGGTGACTTCTGATCCCCACATATGGTTTTCATAGTTCCCACTGACATTTAGACAAGCACATCTGTACATTCACCCCTTGATAGAAAACAGGAGCGAAGCAGCCCATGTTTGTGACACTAATATTTCACATGCACGTTCTCTGACTACACCCTCCGCATGTGGCACAGGAGAGTCAAACTGTCACTAGTTTTTATTTATATCTTATTATCCACTAGAACCATTTTGCACTTACTTGCATTCATTTAATATTGCAGCAATCCAATCCAACACAACCCAATTACCATATTGATTTGGAGGTGAAGAAACAAGGAAATCTATCTCAGGCTAGAATGCAGCTACAGAAGAGTCAACATTAGAATCAGAATGTTCCAAAGTAGTACTCTTGTTTGTTTGTTTGTTTGTTTGTTTGGTTGGTTGGTTGGTTTCAGTTTGGGCCACACCTGGAAGTGGTCAGGGCTGAATCCTAGCTCTACATTTATGGGGTCACTCCTGGAAGACTTGGGAGACCATATGGGTCTTGGAATTGAACCCAGGTCAACTGTATGCAAGGCAAATGCCCTAACCACTGCACTATCACTCCAGCTCTGACCAAAGTAGAACTCTTAATTCATTGGATATCACCTCTATCCTAAGCCCAAACCACCATCTTACATTTTTCATATTTTATATAAGCAAACAGTAAATATGTCAGTACCATTCCCATCTAACTTGTAAGACTGGTGTGATAACTCTCAGGGCATTTTCATTCTCCCTGGATGAAAATGAAAAGATGCTTACTGGAGACCTGCATTACCTGCAAGGAGGGATACGCTGGCTTGTATTCCTGTCACACTTTGGTACCAAAATGGTGCAAGCAAAGAACATGAGGTATTTGTAACAGTTGGTTTGGACAAGCGCAGGGAACAGAGAGGACTCCCAACTGATGGAAGCTTCTTTCTGAGTCCTGTGACCAAGGTAATTTGGGTAATTTGTATAGTTGTAAGGCAAATTCATGCAGAGTTCCAATGTAATCGGTTCGCACTGACCTAACAAGAAAGCATACATACAGATAGGTATAAATTTCTCACCTTTAAGAAGCCATTTTTAATACGTTACAAAATTAAAGTCTAGCATTTCATGAATTTTTGTTGTTATTTTGTTGTAGCCCATACCCAGTGGTGTTCAGTAGTTACTCTTGGCTCTTAACTCAGGGATCCTTTCTGACATGACTCAGGGAACCACATGGTATGCTGGATATTGAACTCAGGTCAGATGCATGCAAGGCAAGTCCCTTACTCGAAGTACTATCTCTATGGCTTCTCTCTACTTTCTTTAAACTATGTAAGGCTTTACAAGAAAAATATCCAACCCCATTCAAAAATGGCAAGAAGAAAAATGAATGGAAATTTCCTCAAAGAAGAAACTCAAATGGCCAAAAAGCATAAGAAAGATTGTTCTTCATCACTAATAATCAGAGAGATGCAAATCAAAACAACAATGAGGTATCATCTCACACCACAGAGACTGGCACACATCCAAAAGAGCAAGAACCACAGGTGCTGGCACAGATGTGGTGGGGGGAAAGGACTCTCATTCACTGTTAGTGTGAATGCTGACTGATCCAACCATTTTGGAAAACAATATGCATATTCCTCCCAAAACCAGAAATTGAGCTCCCATTTGACACAGCAATACCACTTCTGGGAATATACCCTGAGGGTTCAAGAACACGCAGCAGAAACACCATCTGTACTTCTGGATACATCGCAGCACTATTCACAATAGCCAGAATCTGGAAACAACCTGAATGCCTGAGAACAGATGACTGGATAAAGAAACTCTGGTGCATCTATACAATAGAATATTATGTAGCTGTTAGGGAAAATGATGTCATGAAATTTGCCTATAAATAGATGGTAATGGACAGTATCATGCTGAGTGAAAAGAGTCAGAGGAAAAGGACAGATATAGAATCTGCATTCATTTGTAAGGTATAAAAATAGTATGAGACTAATATCTAAGACCAGGGAAAATAGGGGCCAGGAGGACATATCAATGGTTGGATTCTACTACATGTGTGTGAGGGCAGAGGGCAGGTAAGGTACAGAGGAGACCAGTTGACAATAATAGTTGGAAATTGCAATTATAGACTAGACCAGAGTATAGAAGTAGGTCAAAGAATATACATGATAACATTTCAGTGTATGTATTGCAAACCAGAATGCACAAAAGGAGCAAGAGAGAGAGAGAGAGAGAGAGAGAGAGAGAGAGAGAGCCTGCCAGAGGCAGAAGTGGGGGGGAAGTGGGAAGCGAAATGGGACACACTGGTCTTGGGAAATGTGTACTGTGTGTTCGGGTGTTGGAACACTGTATGAAAACTTTAATAAAAAATAAATTTTATGATAATACCAGCCTAGAACTGAGCATTGAACATAGGCAAAGAGATATACATAATAACCTATAAATGTATGTATTACAAGTCACAATGTTTAAGATGAGGAAGAGAAAGAGAGATACAGAATACAGAGAGAGAGAGAAAGTGAGAAAGAGAGAGAATAGGCAAAGTAACTGCCATAGCAGCAGGCTGGGATAGGGGAGGGAACCAGGGGACATTGGTGATGGGAAATGGGCACTGGTGGAGGGATGGGTGTTGGAACTATGTATGACTGATACCCAATCATGAACAGCTTTGTATTGTATATCTGATGATGATAAAATAATAAAGTACATGCCTTAGAAAAAATAAATTTAAAAAAAACTATGTGTGATGCAATTAACACCTAACATTGTCTTCAAACTCTAAGTAACTTGGTTAATGAAGTACCAAGCTATAATTCATTTTTGTAGGTATAGCTACTAAAACTGGGCTTGACACAGAAAATTTTTGAGCAAATTTTTCTCACAGTCTCTTGGAGTAGCTTATCTCAAAGTGACTCTCTTATGATTCCTTTTATCCTATTTGTCTCACTACTTATTGCTTACTAATTGTAGACAAATGCATCTCCCATCATCTTCAAAGCCATTAAAACTAATAAATTTGACTTAAAAGGCAATTGACTTTATGTTTTATTGCTCATCGAATGCATAAAACAAAAATCTACAAGATTTAAAAGCAAAAAGAGGCTGAGATCGGTTGATTATCAAGGTCGCTGAGGCACAAACACTTGGCCTTGTTTCCAAGGTTATTTCACAGTCTAGTGATAATCTCGCTTTCCTGTCTTCTCATTTGTGACTATCTCATACACAGCAGTATATCCTTGGTGAGCCCAGATATTTATGTACTAATTTTCGTTATTGTATTTTAGGTAACATGTTTATAATAGTATCAACGTTTCTGGGTTTGATGTATAGAACTGCATCACTCTCAAAGTGCCCAACACCCTCCCCCCACTGATCTTATTTTACTTCTAATGCATGTCTTCATTCAGCTCCACCCCAGTCCTCCTTACTACATGGAAATATCAGTTTTGTAATCCAAGGCTAAGTGTTTGTCATAACTTGATATTGTCAATTCCCTTTCATGGAGCTGTATGGACCACCTTGAATGGGATCATCTGATATCCATCCTTTTTCTTTCAGCTAATTTCACGTAAAATGATGCCTATATATATTGGCATCTATTTTCTTCTATGTAAGTTGCAGAAAATCTCAAGATTTTATTTTTCTTGTGACTTCATAGTGTTACATTGTGTATACATTCCACAACTTCTTTATCCATTCACCTCATTATTGGACATTTGGGTTACTCTACTATGTGCTGCAATGAACATGGATGTGCATATAATTTTTAAATTAATGTCTTTGTGTCAGGGAGATAGATGTTTAGAACTGCAATCTGGATACCAGATATTTGGAAAATTCATAACTCTATAGGTATGTCAGCCCCCTTTTTGATCTACTTATAAGTACCTATCAAAGACAGGCTTGGCACCTGGGCCTGGAAAATCCTTTCCCACTCCTCTCACGGGGTAACTCCTCTATATCCTGCACAGCTCATCAAAGATAATTCTGCCAAAAATTCTTTCAGTCCCCTCTCTGATATAGTAAGAATGACTGCCCCATCCAGAGCATCTCAAACATGTGGCCACCATCCTCTCATTGCCCTCTGCTGCCTTCCTTTCTTATTGTCTTGCCTTCCTCCACACATAAAAATCTAAAGTTTTTGAGAAATTAAATCTGCTTTATTGATTTCAAAATTATGCATCTATAGCAATGCCCTGGCCCACCATCAGAGCCTCGCAAGAAGCCAGAGGAACCCCCACAACGAGGGCTGCCATTTTCAACATCCAGACTCCACAACTTGTCAGAGCTCCACCCAGCAGAAGAGCTGATTTTTCCCTGTTCATCAATACATGCACAAGATGCGAGCCTACTTCAAGAGTATCCCACCCGCTCGGCAGAGCCTGGCAAGCTACCCATGTCGTATTTGAATGCCAAAAACCATCAACAATTATAGACCTCATTCCCATGACCTGAGGAATGGTTTGAGGCTCTTCATATTCCTGGAGCGAGCAGTTGCCCTTGGGCTATACTAGCACGTGAAGGATGTATGAAGATGTTACCGGTGCCTGCTTGAGCAAATTGATGAACAACAGGAAGGCAAGTGATACAAGTGATAGCAATGCCAGAATGAAGAAAGGAAAAGAGGGTGAGGAGAATAAACACAGTGAAAATAGACTTTTAAAGAACTCTACACTTTTCACAGAATAAGAGAAAATAGAAAATAGGCTTTAAAGGAGCTTTACACTCTTCATAGAATAAGAGAAAATAGAAAATAGGCTTTTTAAGGAACTTTACACTCTTCATAGAATAAGAGACATAATTCCTTAAATAAGGGTAAAAAGGATCTCTATACTCTATACTCCTTATAGAGTATAGAGTGTGCTGGCAGACAAACCATAAGAACAGGCAAGGAAGGCAGTTTGGATCAAATACTAGGAGCACAGAGGGACAAGGTTAAGCAACAGTAGTTCAGGAAGCCTTCCAGAAGAAATGGGGTTAGGACGCGATTGGGACAATGTGCTAGAAAAGTTCCCTTATCCTGTTTCATCTTTTGGAGGCACACGACCTTACCAGAGGTGATTGAGGTTATCAAGAAGGTGGCTTGATAGAATTATCATGGACTGACCAAAGACTCCTCACCTTATTAAGTCTAATTACATAAATTAAATAGAATTATTTGACTAGTAAGGGGAATGCACGGAAATTGATAAGCAATAACATTTGACATGAAATCTTATATCTACTATTAGAACTTCTTACCAAGGATCTGGATGATTCAGAGAGATTGTGCTACCGAGAAGTCTGATGTTAGCCAGATTCAGAATCTCATGGGCAAAATGAAATAAAGCTTTATTTTTACTGAAGAATATGGAGTGCTGAAAAACTGGCAAAATCTTGAAGCCAGAGTATAGGATGGAGAGAAGAGAAGGGAAACAAGGGACTATTTCAGTTTACCATTTCCCTTGATTTGTAAAAGAAAAGTAACATTTAATATTTTTATTTCAGGTTTAAAAAGTGAATTCCTCAAAATAATCAAACAAAGATGCATTTCAAAAGCTCATCATCTTTCTAGCTGCTTTTCTCTCATATTCTCTCCAAGCTAACAAAGAGGTAGAAATCCTTCCTTGCATTTCAATTGCTCATCTATATACAAACGAGAACTAACAGATCCATATGTTTCTATATATGTGCATATAAGCACTTAAAATCTACTTATATCCACATGTAAGAACTTACACACATAGATGTGTGTATGCTCTTTTTGCTGAAGAAAATTCCTATTGCTCTTCAATTTCCATGTGTTGGTCATTTATCAGGATCATGTTACAAATCATTCACAACTCTGACTATATTACTCCTAGCTCCTTTAATAAACTTGTAATTTTATAAAATGGAATCAACCAGATTCTGATGCAGTATTTTATTCTGTTTATATATTTTTTTCTTTTCTTTTCCACAAGGTTTAACTTTTATATAAATATAAATTATTTCATTTATATGATTATATTATAAAAGGTCATATTGCATGGATAACCTTTATGTCTTTGATGTGTGGAGAACAAATCACATTTGATTTTGGATAATATATAACTTTAAAGTACTTCAGAGCCAAGGGAGATAAAAGGATTAAGTTATGGTTATACATTATTCTTGAGATCTTTATTGAATGTGGCAAGGCAGATTCAATATTGTGTTTTATATCTTCCCATAGCATTCTTCACTTTAACGCTAAGCAAGATAAACTCTCAAGCTATCTGTCAACTTGAAATTCTATGATTTATTATATCAATAAGCTTTTTGATATTAAGCATTACGCTCACACACTATCCTGATCTAAGAAACCACTAGAGGGAGTGCTCTTCACAAATATAAGAACATTTCAATGTCTTAGGACTTCTTTCCTGCAACTTTGATACAGTAAGAATTAACAAATATCTGTTGGAATTAGTGATACTGATGCAATCTCAAAGATATTCCACTTTTCAATGTCTGAAGAAAGAAGTTGTTCAAAGCAACTTAAAGATGGAAACGTTTAATAAATGATGCGGCATTCTTATCAAGATACATGCACAAGCTGTTAGAAGTTATAAAATGCCTACAAATGGATGGACATGGAGAAGATTAGTTGAGCGAAATCAGCCAGAAGGAGAGAGACAGTTACAGAATGACTGCTTTACGCATAACATAAATATATAGGTACATATTATGTACAATATCAAGGTCAAGTGAAACATAGATCAGGGGTCCTGTCCAAGGTGGAAATTATCACAAACGTGTAGGTTTCGAGGCTGGTAAGACAAAAATGGAACAGTGTGCTAACTGGAGGGTACTAAGCCAACCTAGACTGAGCTTAAATAGAGGCAAAAGGATACACATGACAACCCTTTAAGTATGTTCTGTAATCCATAGTCTGGAGGGAAGGAAAAGAGAAAGATGAAATGGAAAGAAATAAAGAACCTGCCTGGGGAGGGCGGGGGAGGGGGAGGGACCGGGACGTTGGTGGTGGGAGATGGGCACTGGTGGCGGGATGGGTGCTGCTCCTGTGACCAAAACCCAAATTGAACTTTAATTGTATATCTTTGTAATTGTAAAAAAAAAAAAAAAAAAAAAAAATAAAAAAAAAAAAAAAAAAAGATACATGCACACTGGATGGGTGTTGGAACACTGTATGACTGAAACCCAACCATGAACAGCTTTTTAGCTGTGTATCTCATGTGATTAAAAAATATGCAGTTCCCTGAAGCTATTGTAAACTATGTTAAATGATCATTTACATGAGAAAATGTCACTTTTTAATATCATTAGTATATGTGATATCCCAAAATTTATCTTTGCCTTTTGTAATGTTTGATGAGTTATTACAACTCATATCCTTTGTAATTGTCACCAGGTGAAAATCAACTATTACAGACATCCCAGATGTATGTCCATATATGTCTTCTACCAACTTTCCCATACTCTAAGTAAATGCTGAATAGTTTTCATAGTTAAATCTAATTTTTTAGTTTTATTACCTTGGTATGTACTGTACTCAAAACACTATAATTTAGGACTGAACATTTTAAAAACTTGATTCGTCTTTATAGTCTCACAACATCTGGGATCCTGCTCCATCCCTTTACTTTTTCTTAATGACTCAAGTATTGAAGAACAAGGGATTTAACCACAGATTAAGCCAAAACTTGGATTTTGCTAACTGAATTTTTCCACTCTCAGTGAAATTAAAAATGCCCTGTCCTTCCTATTTCCTGAACAGGGACTTTCTTCCCTAGGCAAGACTAAGGGAAAACACTGTGGCATTTCTCATGAAATGCTACATCTGTCTTCTTGAGATATTAGTATCTTAAATCAAGCTACTAAACTGTACTACTTAAATTCAATCACTTTTTTCAGTTAGAAATGCTTTTATCAAGATCATTGCTCTCATTTACTATTTGTGCCCAAGTATTGAGCCTTACCTCCTTAGCATTTGTTTCTTCAAAATAGACCTTGCTAAAGTGGAAATAAGAAATTGATCGCCCAGTGGGAAATGTTTCCAAAATAAAGCTTCAAATTGATTAAAACGTTATTCCAAAAATATTCAAAGCATGCCTTGGTTGTTGTGGGGGAAATGCTTGCAAAACACATAGAAATACAGGTCATGGACCATTATGGGAAACTCAGGATCCCAAGGCATCATAATTATAGAAGACTATATAGCCATAACTGTCCTGAGTGCCGAGCGTTGGACAGAAACATAACCAAGAGCTGCTATTTCCTCCTTTTTTCTTTTAGTATAGTTTTGTGTTTTTGAGTCACATCTGGCCATACTCAGGGCTCACTTCTGGCTGTGTGCTCAGGTATCAATCCTGGTGAGCAGATGGGACCATACGGAGAGCTAGAGCTGCTCTTTCTGGCAGGTGCCCCCGGTGTCTGTCTTACCACTCTGACCGAGTAGCGGATTATTCCATCTGTACCACTGAGAGGAAATGCCATTATTAATCCTACTCCTTTACTTCAAAACTTTGCTGTATTTTGCCTGCTATCAGGCTACAAAGTTGTTAAATGGTTACAAAGTTGTTAAAATTTGTGATGGATTACTCCTGATCTGGTGATACTGTGATCCTTCAAGACTTTCAGTATATAATATCATCAAAAAGGAGATTTCCATACTTTTTGAAAATTTCAGACTTAATGTATTTTATGTGTAGACTCCCAGCAACTCTGGTGAGAAACTGCATCCATCCAAGAGGGTGTCTATACTCTCCAACCTCACCTCCAACGAAGCCAGAGGGAGCACTTTGTCACTGTGCTTCAGAGTCCACGAGACAGCAGTGTCTAATACTGGCAAAGATCTTCTAGAAACTAATCACATTTTCAATAATACTAAGCGTTTTCTAAGAGGAGATCCTACTTGTCCACCTTTACAGAGAACTAAGTGCTTAAATATGGTCCTGAGGCTCTTTGAGAAATAGGAAATAATATCTTGGCTCCAAACTACATGCACTGTTTTCACGAACAGAATAAATGAAGTTGTAAGGATGATCCCAGTGCCGAGCACTCCAAAGCTGGAATGTTCATGTTTACTGAAAAAAATATGAAGAAAATTTGACAAAACTCTGAAGAACGAGAAAGTGAATGAGCCAGTAAGATATTAAGGAAACCAAAAATATAGTACAGATGTGTGGTAAGCTGGCAGAATATTCTTTCACATTGAAAAATGGTGGGGCTGGAGCAATAGCACAGTGGGTAAGACATTTGCCTTGCATGCGGCTGATCAGGTTCAATCCCCAGCATTCCATATGGTCACCCAAGCTCTTCCAGGAGTAATTCCTGAGTGCAGAGCCAGGACTAATGCCTGAGTGCCACCGGTGTGACCCAAAAAAGCCAAAAAAAAAAAAAAAAAAAAAAAAAATGAAAAAGTAGTAATCAGGTGTACCACCCATTTTCACCATTAAAATGCCCAATATGGAACCAGAGAGATAGTACAGTGGGTAGGGTGATTGTCTTGCACCTAGCCAACATGGGTTCGAATCTTTGCTCCCCATATGGTCCCCCCTATCCCCTCCAGGAGTAATCCCTGAGAGTAGAGCCTGGAGTAAGCCCTGGGCACTGCTGGTGTGGTACACAAACAAATAATATTAAACAGTATCCATGCCAATGCCTGGAACATTGCATGACACATTGCTGGTTGGCTGCTTGTGAGCCAGAGTAGAGGTGTGCCCTTCCTAGCCTTTCTCATCTGTTCTGCTGTTTTATTTGGAGCCACATGCAGTTGTGCAGGGGGAGCTGCACCTGAGAGGTGTTTGAGAGACCAGTAGTGCTAGGGATCGAACCTGGGCTTCCTCATGCAAAGAATGTGCTGTCTCCCTGGGCTCACATCACCTCTTTCAGACAATGTTTAAATTTTGTGAGATATTTCAAATACAGAGGAAATAGGATCACGTATACACTGTTATTCCCATCAAAATGAAATACAGGCGTGGCTCTTTGAACTTGTTGGTGTCTAACAGGAAGGGTCAGGCATATCAGGCGCTTCCCTAAACTTCAACAACACACAACCTATAGATGTCAGTGTTAGAAATGATTCAGCCCAAATTCAAGGCAAAGGAAATAAATTACTGAAAAACTTCAGATGCACTGAGAGACCAGCAAAGAGAAACAACGGGCCTGTATAAACACACAGATATGCATATATTCAGTAAACCGCTAAATATAAAGGTGTGTACACACATTTTAATTAATTTTGAATGAGCAAAATGGCAGCATGACTTAGTAGCAAACTAACATTCACCTGAAATATTTGCTCCTGTGGGGACAGAAAAAGGCTAAATACTGGACTTTATTTATTTATTTGTTTGTTTGTTTGCTTTTTTGGATCACACCCGGCAACGCTTAGGGGTTTCTCCTGGCTCCGCACTCAGAAATTACTCCTGGTGGTACTCGGGAAACCATATGGGATGCCGGGATCGAACCCGGGCTGGCACAGGCTGGCCGCGTGCAAGCAAACGCCCTACCCACTGGACTATCGCTCCGGCCCCTCAACAGCTCTCATGCACTCGTGAAAGGAAGCAGGCAGTCCCAGCAGTCTGGCTTTATAACTAGCTGCCTCCCTCACTTCCTCCAAGCCAACTTTTCACCATAGATATTTCTAATAGTGAGAGGGAATCTCCTATAAACTTCACACTGATCAGCAAGATCATGCAATCAAACTCGGATCCCAAGCAGCAACATATTCAAGAGCCCAAAGCCTCCCACTTTGCAAAGTCTTCCCCAGGTGGGCTCTGTTAAGTTATACCCTCTGGCCAACAAAATGCTCATAGCTAGTCTCTATGTCTCAGTTGGAGTAAAACTTTAATAACAAATAAAAGTGAGTTGGATATAAAAGCACATCCCGGGATAAAGAAATTGTCACTAGCAATCAGAGTCTTGGAATAACAGGGATGAGTTCTGATTCCATCCCAATTTCCTGAGTCTATTCAGTCATCTGTCTAGTCCCCTAATTATTCCTTCTCCTAAAAGCTCGAAGAAAGTAAACCACCTATTTACACCATCTTCACAGAAACAAATGAAAACGATGGCTGCAAATCATTCACAAGTCAGCAAATTTCCTGGAAAGATAAGAATATATTTTGTCAAAAGAACAGAGTCTTTCAAGTCTTATGTAGCTATTTAGATAAACGTCATACTATCAATTTCTTATAGAAAGCTTCCATTTTTGAAGCTATGCTTTTCAAAAGGAAAGAAGTTAGCATCTGCCTGCAGATGGAGCCAAGAAAATAATATATAGGAGCTGATGTTGAGTTGAAAGTAATGGTAATAATATTAAGCAGCCAGAAGGAGAGAGACAGTTACAGAATGACTGCATTTATCTGCATAACATAAATATATAGGTACATATTATGATACCAATATCCAAGGTCAAGTGAAACATACATCAGGAGGTCCTGTCAAAGGTGGAAATTATCACAAACGTGTGGGGAGTCAGAGGCTAGGTAAGACAGAAAATGGAACAGTGTGCTAACAATTGTGAGGGGACTAATGCCAACCTAGAACTGAGCATTAAATAGAGGCAAAAGGATACACATGACAACCCTTTAATGTATGTTTTGTAATCCATAGTCTGGAGAGGAAGGAAAAGAGAAAGATAGAGAAATGGAAAGAAATAAAGAACCTGCCATGGAGGAGGGCTGGGGGGGGGAGGGGAGGGAACCGGGGACGTTGGTGGTGGGAGATGGGCACTGGTGGCGGGATGGGTGCTGCTACACTGTACGACCAAAACCCAAATATGAACTTTTTAATTGTATATCTTTGTAATTGTAAAAATAAAAAAAATTAAAAAAAAAAAAAAAAGAAAATAATATATAGGAGCTGATGTTGAGTTGAAAGTAATGGTAATAATATTAAGCAATATGGATTTATAGCCCATTCACAATGACCATTTGTTTTTTATTTAGTTAATTAAGACCATTTTGTTTCTTTTCTGCTACCACATGCAACCTTTTGAAAAACAAAAATGTATATTTTTGGAGGGATTCCAGACTTCAGCGTACTCATGTCAATGCAAAAGAGAAAAGCCGAGTGCGTATCCTGACACCGTGACTGCATTTGTCAGCCGCTGTACTTACTACAGTTATTCAGACTGTTGCTCGGGTCACAGGGAGAGCTACCACCGCATGAATCAAGGCAGGAATTGTAGAGGCATCTTTGGTCTCCTGCTTGACACGGAGTCTGACCTACAGTGGGGGAGGGAAGGCACATACACTTTCCTCATTCCTAAATTCTTTACACCAGGATCTAAAGTCTCAAGCTGTCTAGGGGAGCTGAGGAATGACAATGTTTAATTTCCTTCCAATTTCGCCCCAAATATTGAACACATGTCGAATAGGTATTTTCTAGATTTATTTTCCAGGCACCTTATATAACACGGTGATTCTGAAAGGATCTGTAAGGAGGAATAAATGGAGGCAATGCAATCATAAAAAAAAACTTGTTACTCTTTGTTTATGAAACTAGGTGTTCTTTATTATTGAAATTTGCTCAGAAAGAGTGAGAGGAGAAAATGTGCTCAACAGAGAAGCTGGGCTTCTCCAGTGTAGAAAACAGCAAAGAAACAGAAAAGCAAAGGAGACGCAGGTTCAAGAACATGGGCTGGAGGAGCAAGCCAGCGTGTTACTTTTAAGGGAAATAAAAGTTTTACATTTTCCATGGCCAGAGCGATAGTCCAGCGGGAAGGGTGTTTGCCTTGCACGCCACTGGCATCCCATATGGTCCCCCGAGCACCGCCAGGAGTAATTCCTGAGTGCAGAGCCAGGAGAAACCCCTGAGCATTGCCGGATGTGACCCAAAAAAGCAAAAAAAAAAAGTTTTACATTTACAGGAATGGTTATACTGATCATGGAATAAAAAGTCAAGTGCTGTGAGGGAGAAGTCAATATAAATATCCTGGAATTTTGACGATTAACATTAAAGACTAATTTGATACCAATTATATTCTCTCCAAGGAAAAAAAGCTTGCCCTAAAGACGAAGAGGAAACCAATATGAATACAAAATACATGATCTTAATAGAAGTCTTACACAGCTGTTAACCATATTTTCTGTGTGTCCTTGGAAAGTTTCCTTGGCTTAGCTGTGATGATCTGAGAACTGGGTTTCTTGTTTCCTGGTAAATGACAGCAGTAACGCCAGTCTAATGGCTTTTCCTTAAGGAATGTAGAAAGGGAACTGCTTTTCTCATTGATTTCCTGCTCATTTGTTGATTAAATGGATAAAAGTCATAACTCACTGACCTTTCTCTTCCTAATATCCGCTACTATAGTCAATTACTTTCAGTCACATCATCTAAAATCTTGCAGGGAATTATCAAGTTAAAAATTATATATGAATACATAAACATTTTCACTGTAATCTAAGACAATGTTTGCCATTATTGTGTGACAGTATATATCACAGCCCACAGAAAAGAGGGCGCTCTCTTTTGTATCTAATGTCATCACATTCAAATTTATTGCTAGGTAAGCAGGCTGATTTCCATGAATTTAATCTCTTAATATTATTAGAACATCATGCACTCATTATTTCAGCAGTTATTAAGTATTGCTACATGACAACTAGGTGCTAAGCATTTAAAGACAAAAGAGCTGTTACTTTAAATTCTAACTAGGATATTAGCAAGAAAAGAACCTTACAACGTTATGTGAACATTGCTCCAATAAAAGCAAACCTGTGTTAAGTATAAGCACACTAGGGTCGTAAAAGGTAAGCGTCCCTTCTGCTCAGGTGCTCCAAATCTTGATTCAGCCCTGGGAGGTTATAGGAATGCAGGAATTTATCCATTTCTTTAAGGTTCTCTAGTTTTACGGCATAGAGATTCGCAAAATAATCTCTGATGATCCCTTGAATTTCTGTGGTTTCTGTTGTAATGTTCCTGCTTTCATTTCTGATTCAGTTAATTGGGGTTCTCTCTTTTTTGTGTGAGTCTTAATAGTGGTTTATTGATCTTGTTTTTTTTTTTCAAAGAACCAGTTCTTGGTTTCATTGATTGTTTAGCTTGTGTTTTTGGGACTCTAGCTCATTAATTTCTGTCAAAGTTTTATTGTTTCCTTTCCTCCTGCCTGGTTCGGGCTCCTTTTGTTGTCATTCTCTAAGATCTTAGGCTGTGAAGCCAAGTTATTTATGTGAGCCTTTTCTTCCTTCCTGATGTGTGCTTGGAGAGAGAGACAGACAGAAAGATAGTCAGAGACAGAGAGAGAGAGAGAGAGAGAGAGAGAGAGAAGTACCTGCCACAGAGTCAAGCAGGATATGGGAATGGGAGGGAAAGTGGGGACATTGGTGGTGGGAAATGTACAATAGTGAAGTGTTGTAAACATATATATATATATATATATAGGTAAGCTTTTCAATGGAATTTTACATGCATATAGAGTAAATTGGAAGGAGGAAAAGATGGACTTCCCAAGTGGTTGGAAGTCTGTGCAGAGACTGGAATTACAAGCACTTAAAAGTTCAAGTCACCAGAACTCAAGTCACTGAGGAATAGAGGGAATGAACTGGGAAGACTAAGAAGAGTCTGAGAACTGTAAAGTACCAAATCTTTTTAAAAAAATTTTTTATTGTACCATCGTGAGATATACAGTTACAAAGATGTTCATGTTTGGGTTTCAGTCACACAGTGTTCCAGCACCGTTCCTCCACCAGTGCCCATTTCCCACCACCAGTGTCCCATGATTCCCTCCCCCTGCCCCAGCCTGTCTCTCTAGCAGGTACTTTGCCTATCTCTTCTCCCCCCTTATCTATCTGTCTGTCTGTTTGTCTATCTGTCTGTCTATCTATCTATCTATCTATCTATCTATCTATCTATCTATCTATCTATCTATCTATCTATCTATCTATCTATCTATCTCCATTTCTCTCTCCCTTCTCTTAGAGGTTATAATGTATATCCCTTTGCCTACATTCAATGTTCAGTTCTATGCTGGTATCATCATTTCCAACAATTATCAGCACACTGTTCCCTTCCCTGTCTCACCTAACCTCTGAATCCCACACACTTGTGGTAGATTCCACTCACTGACAAGACCTCCTGATCCATGTCTTGCCTGACCTTGGATGTTGGTTCTTTCATAGAATCCATGTCCTGGGAGAAATGGTCCTTGCTTCCAACCTCAGTCTAGCAAAATTAGCTAAAAATCACCACTGAAATCTATTCCATAGTGGTGTGCTCTTCCTTCATTCTCTGCTTGCTAATCATAATGATGTTTTCCTTGTAAACCTTTAGTCAAGTGTTGCTGTATCAAAGCCATTTTTCTTACCCTCTCTCCTTTGATGCCTCAATGCATTCTTCAGATCTTTAGTCTAACCCTTCTTCCCCAAGGAAGCGTCCCTTAGACTCTACACCAGGACATGTTTCCCATACATGGCAGTCCAGCACCTTGAATTTTCCTTCATAACCCAAGTCCCTGATGTATAGACCCTCAGGTATATCTGCCCCGAAAGGCTGCACAGTCCATCCAATAGCTGCTTTGTTTGTCATGGAACTCACAGGAGTAAGTCATGTAGTAGTACCACAATACACATACAACTGATTTCATTAAAGCAACATAAAATTTTACTAAATTTTACCTCTAATCCATTTATTTTATGACTTGCTTACATATACACAATATTGAAGTAGTTTACTAATCTTGCATTTATAGTGATCCTAAAATTATTTCAACTAAAAATTCATTCTATAGAAAAGCAGAATAGTTTGATCCCAATCTCTTGGCCCTTGACTGATACACAGATACTAACTCATGCCCACAAGGAATTTTATTCTAAATTTTCAAGTTGGTAATATGAAGCACACTCTCTTTGTGTATATGTATATATAGTTATATGTATAATAAATGAGTTATATGAAATAATTATATAGATCTTTGCTATAAAGCACTTATTAAAAGCACTTACTTGGAATGCTATTTCATTAAAAATATTCTAACAATCAATATTCATTATGAAAAACTAATTTAAATACCTGTGGCTTCTCTTGTTTTCATTTCAGATATACAGAGCCTAAGACGTGCTTTCACATCAGGGCCACACTGTAATAGTTAATTTTTATTGAGTGTATCATGTGTCAACTCTATGAAAAGGTTATTATTATTCTGAGTCTATAGTCACAGAAACTGAGACATATTGACCTAAAGGCAACCAGTTAGTAGATGGCAGAGCTGGAGTCTGAACCCAGGCAGTGAGGCAGAAATAACCACGTTCTTACAACCAGGTGCATTAGGAAGTAACATAATGATTTTCAAGTCTAGTGATATTCCTATGAAGTCTGGACTGTGAGATGCTTTGACACAAGCTGGAGCTCAAAACAAACAGAGTGATACTTTTCTGACATAAGCCATCCCTTTTTTTTAAAAAAAAGCAATTTATTTGATTTATGTTTTCTTTTTGTGCTCCATAAGAGATATCAACCTCCTTTTAATGAACATTTAAGTATATCGCTGCCTAATGAGAGACATTAAGTTGCTTCTCTGAGCATGGTAATTTTAGGACGTTGTTTACACATAATTTCAGAAGCAAGTTCTTTCTAATTAGAATCTAATATCATTTAATTGAATGTTATACACTAAAAATTTCTCTCCATATGCCTTTCTCCATAATGAATTGGCCTGGGTTGTTTAGCCTCAACTGTTGACCCTGGTGAATAATTTCTCAGTATAAGCTGCATGAAAATGGTCTTTTCCACAAAAAAGGCTTCTCTGTCATACCAGTGCTGTGAAGACCAGCGCATGAAGCAATCTGGAATTATTTATGTGGGAATGTTATTGAGGCATGAATGAACTTCCCACTTCTTGTTCTATTCCCAGCAAAGGCCCATCAATAAGGAATGTAGCACACACTTACTGTCACTGCAGTTCTCCTCGTCACTCCCGTCCTTACAGTCCTCATCTCCATCACACCAAAATGTGCTGGGGATACACTGTCCATTTCTGCATTCCACCAGGCCCTGGCTGAGACAGGCTAAGACATGCACAAAATAGTCACTTTATTTCTTTGTTTTGTTTTCAGTCTGCAGATTACATAAATGACCCCATTTTTCTAGCCTTCCCAAGAATAGCATGTTTTGAATATCTGAATGATCTGTCAGAAAATAAATGAATACATTGCTAATTTTTTTTAATTCTCAGTCATTTTGGAACAGAAAATTTTCTTTCTTGAATGTCTCTAGTCTTATTAAAAACACTTACCAAAAATAATTTTTCCTAATAACTACATACAGCAAATCCTATTAATGACAATAATAGTATGCTAAAACTAAAAAAAAGTTTATTTTAACAAAGCTCACAGCAATAGCTAAAGTAGGAGTATGTTGCATCAAATCGCAAATTCTGATAAGCAACTTGAAAAGTTGATTTTTACTAACCTTGCTTAAAATAAGGGAAATTAAGTTTAGAAAGTTTGGTGCTGTGCAAGATCACATAGATGTTAACAGGTTGGACCAGATGAGAAACATAAAAGCAAGTTGCTGTGAATGTAAGTCACAACACGTTATTCTATCCAAATCTGACCTAATGATTCAGTGAAGTAATATCTATAGACAAACCAGTATAATAGCTACCACCCAATTAACATTTTGAAACTTGAGTCTGACATCTGATGTTTGAAAGGGTCTGCCTCTTGCAAGGTTATCTAAATTCTACGGCTTCTTAGTGCTTCAGAATTTCATGTGGTCTCGATTTTCACTAAATTATTCTCAAATGTTAAAACTCCATATTCTTTTTGCTTTGTTTTGTTTTGGGGCCACAAAAAGAGGACAAATGTGGGAGCTCCTGAAAATAAGACAAACTACATTCCATTTTGGGAAGAATGTCTCCTTTAACAAGTTCACCAATCCACGGAGGGGATGCAGGAAACAGGGAGAGAAAATAAACAAGTTTGGTGAGACCAGCTAGAGTGAGACTGGACTTTTGGAGCGAGCGATGTGGTTGTTGGCTATATCCCTTTGTGACTGTTCTTCCTGCCACTCAGCTATTATCCTAACAACCTTGGCCCAAAGCGTCAGGATCTTTCCCACTGAATGCTTTTTGGATAATAAGCCCGAGAATTTGTGATTAACTCGGCAGAAAGAGAAAAGTAAGCAAAACGAAAATCCTCATGGTACTCACAGCAATTGACCTCATCGGATTTATCTACACAGTCGTGGTCACCATCGCATACCCACTCTACTGCAATGCAGCGCCCGTCCCCCACAGCGATGCTCCTGGGTGGGATTGCAATCTGGAGAAAACAAACACGCCTGAGGATGTAGACAGCCAGCATGACCAACTCCTAGAACAGTGTGATTCCTATTTCCCATTGAGAGATGCCTGTTCCAAAAGTTTGAAAACAGTCAATGACTTTTTTAACATGCACCTGGTGCCATCAAAGGGTGGCAGGACTTGACTGTTTTCTGACAAAAAAAAAGTCTTCACTTCCAGGACTTGACTTTTTTCTGACAAATAACAACTGTCCAGCTTTCTCTGAACCCATAGTTTGTTTTAAACTTTGTTTCTGACCTTATCAAAAATAAAAATATTGACTTTTCCACTGCTGGTCATTTGGATTTCATAATATAGATATTTTATCTGAAGTATTTCTGACAATTGTCTTATGTTTCTCTTTTTGTTTGTTTGTTTGTTTTTTTTTTTGGGTCATACCCGGCATTGCTCAGGGGTTTCTACTGGCTTTGCACTCAGGAATTACTCCTGGTGGTGCTTGGGGGACCATATGGGATGCTGGGGATCGAACCCAGGTCGGCACAGGCCGGCTGCGTGCAAGGCAAACACCCTACCTGCTGGGCTATCGCTCCGGCCCCAATTGTCTTATGTTTCTAAGAAGTAAAACCATGCTGCATATGGCAAGCTGAGAAGGCAGCTAAGTCATCTCTCCTAAGTGAATGTTAATGTAAAGAAAGTGCAGGGCAGGGTGAAAGGCTCTAGTACTTTCTAGTGCCCCCAGATCATCTGTAGGTGGTCAATAAATACTCCATCAGTGAAACTTCTGGACATACTAGAGAGGGTAACATCTGATCAACTGCTCCGTCCATCACCCGTGAGAAACATTTTGGCCACAGAGGTCATTTAGGTTGGGACAACAATTTCTGTTGCGGCTACTATGCTAAATGTATAAGCTGAGATAGGAACAACTAACAAAGATTTCCAAATCTTAACCATTCCCTTCAGCTCTTTCGTTCCTCTGCAGATTGAACCTTGTAAGGATGAGCCAGCAAAGCCATGTCACGATCCATAACTGGACCCCGAGCTATAAAATGTCACTGTGAGACTGCCATCTGGAGATCCTACAGCGGTGTCCACACAGTCAGGGTCCTCCCACCCCACCTAAGTGTGCCCTCTGCCTTGGAAAAACAGAGTAGGTCCCACGTGTCCCAGACATATTGTGTAATTCTCCTCATGCCAGTGGGAAAGTACTGGCCAGTTGTGGGGATTTCTTAATTGATGCTGCTTACTAACTCTCTCAATAAATAACTCATATTTGAAAGAACTCCTGGGAAAGTACTGCAAAATTCTTTCTTTTTTTAGTATGCTTTTTACCATACATATAACCACTTCCTAAAATATATATTCACGGGGGGCCAGGCGGGTGTGGTTAGAGGAGATAAGTGATGCTTCTTTTCAGAGAACGGAGGATCTATGTGTTTGTTGTTGGTGTTGGTGTTGTTGTTGTTAGTTCCTTTTTTAGACTATAAGGAACAAACATGCATTACTTTAATATAAGCAACCTTTTGGAAATATGAGCATAAGGAGCTATAACACACTTCTATTAACAACACCAGTAACACAGACTCCTCAAGGAGCCGTGGAGCTTAAAGGACATATTGGAGCAATAAAGGAAAATATAAGGAACATGGAAGGTAAAGAGAATAGACACAGTCATAGGATGCTTTGGCAGGAACCAGAAGAGTTACTAGAGAAACCCTCAGTCTGCTGAAGATGGACAGCTGGGGCAGACACTGATGCGAGAGAAAGTTGTGATAGTTGTTATTTAAATCTGGGCAGTCAATCTAAGAGAATGAAGTTCATAATATTGTTCTGTCTTCAGATATTCTTTATCTTCAAATTCTGAGTGGTAAAATCAAAGTTTTTTGCATAGCAACTATATCCTGGCCCTCTCTCCCAACCCTTTCAGCTCTTAACTGGAGTCCTTCTCCTTGACCCCTCTCCTCTATCTTTTACTATCTGCTGTCCTGTTATCTCATCAGTAAAATCAGGGATTGGAACAAATGAATTCCACAGCCTCTCACAACTACAAATGTCATGATATACACAGATATATGCACCTCTCTGTCTTCAGACTTATCATCCATAACTACCTCGTGGCGGGGCCGGAGCAATAGCCCAGTGGGTAGGGCATTTGCCTTGCACACGGCCAGTTCATGCTGGCCTGGGTTTGATCCCTGTCATCCCATATGGTCGCCTGAGCACCGCCGGGAGTGGTTCCTGAGTGCAGAGCCAGGAGAAAGCCCTGAGCATTGCCGGGTGTGACCGGGCAAAAAGCAAAAAACATAACTACCTCATGGCTCATGAGTCGACTTGCATATACTTTTCTTAATATTCATATGAATGCATTAAAAGCAAGCTAGACAGGTGCTTCTAAAACCTACCTAGTTTCCAAAAACAAAGTCACTTCTAACACTCACCACTTCAAAGCATTCCACTAATCACATTCCTGATCCTTCCCCATTTCCTTCAATATCCTCTAAAGCTAGATACTGACTCTCCTCTTTAGCTCAGTGTCCCTCTTCATCCAGCTTGACCTTATGTTCAGACAACAGAATTCCTATGTCACTTAGTAATATACAACCTAACATCTGAAAGATAATGGCAAAATGAAAGATAAATTATCCAAAGGAATTTTGCTGGTTTTAATTCACAGGTTAGAATTCAGGATTGAACACTGATCTTTAAAGGGTATGACATTCCTTTTTAAAGAACAGATCGCTTTGGCCCATAAACAAAGGTACTATCCTAGCCTCTGGTACCACAGAAGCATTTCTTAAAGTATTTGGCAAATAAAGGATGATCTATGGTGACATATAATTAGAAGATCAGTCACAGACAATATATGTTTCTACTAAATTTTGCCCAAGAACTCAAAATCTTAACTTGACCACTGGTTCTAACCAGAGAAGAAATAACACTTTCATGGGTAAAAATAATTAACACATTCACAACTTTATTTGCTTCTTTGACATTTTCTGAGTAGGACTCTTGATGTAAGAAGTATATGATTCCATAGAAGACATGACTTAGACTAGTAATTTAAACAAATCAACTCAAACAAAAAAAAAAAAGAAAACACACTTCTCTTAAAAAATTTAATATGTCAACATTTTGGTAATAGAAACTGCTAACCATATTAACAATGAACTAGAAGTTCAATTGTTGTTGAATTGAATTCTTGCTAGATTCAATGAACTATGAATTTCTGTGACTTCAAATTAAAATTTTTCAGGACTTACCGCAATTCTGTTCATCACTCAAGTCCCCACAGTCATCATAGCCATCACATACAAGACTGTAGTTAAGGCATTTGCCTGTGTGGCAGTGAAACAGATTCTCACTGCAATCTGCAAAGAAAAGAAGGACCTGCTGTGTTATTTAAACAGAACAGGAAGTTGAAGACATACTTGGTTGAATAAAAGCACATCCAAAGAAGAAAACAATAATGGTAATCTAGTCCATAATTGTTGTCTTACAGGCAAAAGATGATATAGAGAGATCCAAAGACTTGCTCAAAGTAAGAAATTACTGAAGAGTCAAGACCTGGCTCCTAATCATCCAGGCAACTTTATTATTCTTTTAATTCACTGTTGCTGAAATAGCATGGTTTAGAATAGGGTTAAAGTTTATGCTCGTGATGAATAAAGTTACTATATTTCTACTCCCACAAAAGTGCCCAAAGCTTTCCCTAATTCACTCCTAACCTACCTACTTCACATTAACGTCACAATAATTTGGTGTCTCAGTTCTTTCATCAGTGTCTAAGGCCTGTTTTCATAGCACATTCATTGTCCATTCCCTTGCTCTGCTTTTTTTTCATATATCACCTATGAATGAGATTATCAAGCATTGGTCCTTCTCCTGGCTTAATTCACTTGGTAGGATACACTCTAGTTCCATCCAAACTATAGCTAAAGGCAAGATTCCATCCATCCTTTCTTATTGTTGAGAAGTATTGCAATTTGTGTTTTTTTTTACAATTTATCATTGTTGAACATTTCAATTGTTTGCATTTCACTTAGTACTACAAGGAATATAGGTATGTATACATTTTTTAAATTATTATTTTGGGCCAAATCTGGCAATGTCCAGGGGTTACTTCTGGCTCTGCTCTCAGGAATTAATCCTGGCATTGCTTGGGGGCCATATAGGATGCCAGGGATAGAACCTGGGGTGCTTACAAGGGAGCTCCTTACTCACTCTACTATCACTCTGGCCCCATAGATATACATTTTTAATTAATGTTTTATGTTTTTGATGGGCTGAAGAATAAGAGCTATGTGGCAAAAGTTATAGCTTTAAGGGATAGAGCACATGCCAGGCAGAACAAAAGTTCCAAGTTCAATTTCGGCGGCATTGGTGGTATAGTGGTGAGCATAGCTGCCTTCCAACTTCACTTTCTAGCACCAAATGCTCCACTGAGCATTTCGTGGTTTGAGACCTGTTGCACGACACCTAAGAGCCTCTGCATCTGCCCTGGATTGCCTCCTGCAGTTCACTTCGCAGATAGGGGGTAGTTTAAATGTGGCAGTTTATCTGACCATGTATTCTGTACTGGCTGGTATAAATATTCTCTCATGCTACCACAATCATCGTGGGACTATCTAGATCTTACCAGAATATTTGCCTGGCCACATTGGATCTCTAAGTAATTAGACCAGAGAGAAATGCTGTTTGCCTCCAAGAAAGCAAGCAAGCATGGCTCCTGATAACTCCAAAGGCAACTAAAATACAAAACTACCGTGTAGTAAATGAGACTCTTGTGAAGGCTTGGAGAAATATTTAACTGGCATTAGTATAGTCTTTGGTACAGAGGCATGCCATCTCAGAAACCCCCTTCTCTACCCTATAAAGGCATTTCCAGGCAGATCTTGGCTCAAGACATTAGGTGAGGTGCTTGGAGAAATTACCTGAGGGCATTTGACCCTCCCTGCCAGGGAAAGTTACATTTAGCTTACAGTTCCTCCTAGCTCTGCTATGGAGGCTTTGAATCAGCTCTGGGTTCTTGTAAACAGCCAGAAGGCCTCCTGATGTTGCTACATTTCTATAGAGCTATTTTCCTGTTTTCATCTCTAGATAGCCCAGGCCAGAATGGACCGGGCTGGGGAGTTTGGGAGGATTTCTAGCTATAAAATAAGCTGCAAGAAGAAAGAAGCCCCCTTTTTGCCATTTCAGCTTCCCTTGGCGTTTTGCTCCTCCGTCCTCTCCATTCTCTGTTGGGCCTCAACACGTGGTGGCAGCCATCTTGGCCTATACCTGGCTGGGGCCTAGCTGGGAACCCAGAGTCCGGAGGTTTACCCTGCTCTTGGATTGTATATCGGAACCTGTGATAGTAAAGCCCTTTTAAAACTGTATCGGATTCCTGAGTTTTCTTCCATTCCCCGCCGGCTTCAGAGGTAGAAGGGAACTCGCTTCCCCGCACTGTTGGGGACCCATTGGCCTCCCCAGCAGAGAACCAATGGTCCCAGCATTTAATATGGGTCCAAGCACATAACATATAATCAACAGGTCTAGAAATCCCTGGCACAGACCCTAATCAGAGTTGATAACAAAGAACCAGAGCTAAAATTATAAAGTTCTCGAAGAAAATGTAAAAGTTGTTTATGACTTGTTTTAAGCAAACAATTATTGGATATTAAAGATTATTAAAGGAAAAATATCTGACATTTCCCGTTGTCACCACCTCTATTCAATATAGTGCTGGAAGTTCTTGCCATAGCAATCAGAGAAGAAAAGGACATTATGGGCATCCAGATAGGCAAGGAAGAAGTCAAGCTATCACTATTTGCAGATGACATGATATTATACCTCTAAAACCCTAAACTCTATGAAAAAGCTCCTAGAAACAATAGATAACTATAGTAGAGTGGCAGGATACACAAGCAATACCCAAAAAGTCAATGGCTTTCCTATATACAAATAACAACAGAGAAGAAAGGGATTTTTTTTTGCGCTTTTGTCACACAAATTTAAAATTTATAAAGTTTTTGCCACATTTGCTTCACCTACTCAAATTTTAAACAATCCTGAGGCATTATAATCATTTCACCCTGTCACTTCAAATTAGTATCTCTTAAATATGTGAAGATTTTAAATAATCTTAATGAGATGAACAATGTTGTCTTTGCATCATCTACCGACAATTTATAATCAATTGCTACTGCTGTCTCAAGCATGCCATTTTAGAAAACTGATTAAGAATCCAAATAAGGTTCACATTTGCCATCTGATGAAATACCTCTTTTTTTTCCTCTCTTTTGGGTCACACCCTGCGACGCTCAGGGCTTACTCCTTTCTCTTCACTCAGGAATTACTCCTGGCGGTGCCCGGGGAACCATATGGGATGCCAGGAATCGAGCCCACGTGCAAGGCAAGCGTCCCACCCGCTGTGCTATTGCGCCCGGCCTCTGGTGAAACGCCTCTTAGACTCAGTTTGGGTCCAGAGCGATAGTCCATCGGGTAGGGCCTTTGCCTTGCACAGGGCCGGCTCGTGCCAGCCCGGGAGAAGAAAGGGATATTAAGAAAACGATCCCATTCACAATTGTGTCAGACAAAAACATACCTAGGTATAAGTTTAACTAAGAATGGAAAAAAAACTGTACAAAGAAAACTACAAAATGCTGCTTCGAGAAATCAAAGATGACATGAGGAAATGGAAATATATTCTCTGCTCAGGGACTGGGAAAATTAACATTGTCAAAATGGTAATACTCCCTAAAGCTTTGTACAGATTCAACCCAGTCCCTATAAGGATACCCATGACATTCTTCAAAGAAATTGACCAAACACTCCTGAAATTTGTATGGAACAAAATACCCCCAAAAAATAGATAAAGCAATCCTTGGGAAAAAGAAGATGGGAGGCATCTTCTTTCCCAACCTTTCCCTACCTCAACCTGTACTACAAAGTGATGGTAATTAAAACAGCTGATATTGGAGCAAAAACAGACCTGTGAACCTATGGAATAGACTTGAGTATCCTGAGACACATCCTCAAATACATGATCATGTAATCTTTGATAAAGGATCAAAAGGTATGAAATGGTGCAAGGAAATCCTCTTCAGCAAGTGGTACTGAGAAAACTGGGCAGCTACATGTAAAAATGAATTTGGGCCTCTGTCTAACACCTCCACAAAAAGTCAGATCAAAATGAGTCAAACATCTCAATATCAGATCTGAACCCATAAAGTACGCCAAAGAAATAATAGGAAAAACCCTTCCACGACATTGAAGCTACAGGTATCTTCAAAAATGAAACACCATTAAAAAAGCAATTGGAAGCAAAGATAAACTTATGGGACAACATGAAACTAAAAGCTTCTTCACCTCAAAAGAAATGGTGACCAAGACACAAAGATAATTCACAGAGTGGGAAAGAATATTCACCCAATACTCATCTGATAAGGGGTTAATATCCAGGATATATCAGGCATAGTAGGACTTTAAAAGAATAAAACAGCCAACCCCATCAAAAAAATGGGGAGAAGAAGTAAACAGAAACTTCCAAAAAAGAAGAAATTTGAATGGCCAAAAGGCATATGAAAAAAATGCTCATCATCACTAATCATCAGAGAGATGCAATTCAAAACAACAATGAGATATCATCTCACACCACAGAGACTGGCAAACATCCAAAAGAGCAAGAACAACAAGTGCTGGCATGGATGCAGGGAGAAAGGGATTCTCATCCACTGTTGGTGGGGATGTTTTCTGGTACAGCCTTTTGGAAAACAATATGGACATTCCTCCAAAAACTAGAAATTGAGCTTCCATTTGACCCAATAATACCACTCCTGGGCATAGACCCTGGGAGGCCAAAAACACAGAGTGGAAGCACCTTCCTACACTTCTATGTTCATAGCAGCACTATTAACAATAGCCAGAATCTGGAAACAACCAGAGTGCCCGAGAACAGATGGCTGGGTAAAGAAACTGTGGTACATCTACATAATGGAATACTATGCAGCTGTTAGGAAAAATGAAGTAATGAAATTTGCCGATAAATAGATGGACATGGAGAAGATCATGCTGAGTGAAATTAGCCAGAAGAAAAAGGACAGATATAGAATGACTGCATTTATTTTCAGGATATACTAAAATAGCATGATACCAATATCCAAGGCCAGGCAAAACATGGATCAGGAGATCTTGTCAGTGGGTGGAATCTACCGCAAGTGTGTGGGAGTCAGATGTTAGGTAAGATAGGGAAGGGAACAATGTGCTAATAATTGTTGGAAATGATAATACCAGTCTAGAACTGGAGCATTGAATATAGGCAAAGTGGATATACATGATAACCTCTAAATGTATGTATTGCAAGCCACAATATGTAAGAGAAGGAAGAGAGAGATAGAGAGAAATTAGGAGAAAGAGAGAAAGAGAAGGCGAAGTGCCTGCCATAGAGTCAGGCTTGGGGTGGGGGAAGAATCAGGAGATATTGGTGGTGGGAAATGGGCACTGGTGGAGGGATGGGTGCTGGAACACTGTATGACTGAAACCCAAACATGAACATATTTGTAATTGTATATTTAATGGTGGTATAATAAAACAAATTTTAAAAAACACTATTAATGTGAAAATAAACACTATTAGTGTGAAAAAAGTCAAAATGTCTGTATTCCTATATACTTCATTAAGAATATGCAAAGATAAGTTCGTAGTATTTGCAACTTACATATCTATGTCTTTAAAGGACTTATATCAGGGTATGTATAGAACTCTTTTTGACAGTGGCAGGGAGAATAAAAGTTTGGGCCACAACCAGTGGTATTTGGTAGCTACTCCTGGCTCTGTGCTCAAGGGCCACTCTTGGTGGTACACAAGGACCATTTGGTGATGGGTATTGAATCTGGACCTTCTACCTGTAAAACAGTGACCTGTGCTAGAGTCTATTGATCTATTTCTTCTGAACTACAGCGCTCTTACACTCAATAATAATACAAACAAAAAAGTAATCACAAAGAATATTATTAGAAATAGATAAAAGACTGGAACATTTTCATGAAAGACACAAAAGACTAACAACTAGATGCTAAGTGGAGTATTTTTAGGATAAAGGAAAGTAAACCACAAATGCACACCCTCTAAAATTGGCTATAATCAAAAAAAGACTGAACATACAAGTAAATGGAGACAATTAAGAGAACCTGAAATGCATGTATACAGCAGATGGGACTGTAACTTCATAGTGCCATTTTGGAAAAATATTTGCTAAACTGCTTTTTAAAAAGTATATGACTCAATTCCATTCTTAGAAATCTATCCAAGATGGAGCAAGGAGGTAGCTAAATAGTAGGGATCATGCCTTACATGTGAGGACCTAGGTTCACTATCCAACATGCTATGGAGAGATAGCTCAATAGGTCAGGACAAGCTTCGCGTTCCAGAGGAAAGTTGAGTCCCTTGCCCTGCATGTCCTCCTGTCTACTGCTGAGTGACCACCAAAAAACAAAACAGTACAAAACAAGTCTAATACTGCCAAAAAAAATTAAAATTATCCTAAGAAATCCATCCAAGTAAAATGAAACATAAAGTCTTACAAATTGTATGCCAATATTCATAGCAGTGTTATTCCTAATAGCCCCAAATTAGAAACAATTCAAAAGTCCAATCACCAGTGAATAATGGGTAACCAAATGGTGACATACTAAAGTATGGAATACTATTCAGCCATTGAAGTATTGAGTTTCTGGCTGATATAACATACTAAATAAAAAAACAAACAGACAAAACATGTGGGTACATATTGTGTGACTCTCTTAGGAATTCCTGGAGAAAATATGAAACTTAGAGAGACAAATTGACACAGTAGTTATCTATAAATGGAGAGTCAGGCATGAGAACAGACAGAAAAGAAGTTAGAGAGAAACTGTGGCAGGAAATAAAATAAGCTCTAGACATGGATTGTAGTTAACAGTCATGATTGTACAACAGTAGAACACTAACACTTAAACTGTGATGTGTAAATATACCTCAATGAATTGCTTAAGATGCTTAAAACTGACATAGGTAAAGATGTAGAAATCAGGTTTGTATTTCCTTTCCCATTATTTAAATTACAAAATGAAATACAGCTTCTTTTAGGGGGTTGCACTTTTGTCTTGGAGCCATTCCAAGCCATGCTCGGGGTTACTCCTGGCTTTCCACTCATTACTTAACTTTTTTAATTAATATTTTATTATATCACCGTGATATATACAATTACAAAGTTGTTCATGTTTGGGCGTTTTGGTCACACAGTGTTCCAGCACCCGTCCCTCCACCAGTGCCCATTTCCCACCACCAATGTCCCCAATTCCCTCCCCTTCCCTAGCCTACCTCCGTGGCAGGTTCTCTATCTCTTTTTCTCTCTTCTCTTTTCTTCTCTTGCATATTGTGGATTGTAATACATATCACTTAGAGGTCATCATGTGCATATTTTCCCCTGTATTTAATGCTCAGTTCTAGGTTGGTATTAGCCTTTTCGACATTTATTAGCACATGTTCCCTTCTCTGTCTTACTTAACCTCTGACTCAAACATGTTTGTGATAATTTTCACCTTTGATAAAACCTCCTGATCCACGTTTCACCTGACATTGGATTTTGGTGTCATAATATGTGTTTATATATATGATATATATATATATATATATACCTATATATATGTCATGCAACATGCCCCTCAAGGTGTTGCAGGTGTGGTTGTGGCACCCGGCTACATTGGCAGGTGGCAGATGAGACAGACTTGTCCACATTCAGGGCTCTTCCCGTGGGGCCGGGATGGTTGATGGCCTGATATAGAAAAATACTTGGTCCCCTGGGGTGAACCCAGAGCCATGGCAGAGCCTGGCAAGCTACCCGTGTTGTATTCAATATGCCAAAAACAGTAACAATAATGGACCTCATTCCCAATGAATGGAGACATTACTGGCACCTGCTCGAGCAAATCAATGAGCAACGGGAAGACAAGTGATCCAAGCAATACAAGTGATATGCAAATAAATGCAGTCATTCTATATCTGTCTTTTTCTTTCTGACTAATTTCACTCAACATGATCCTTTACATGTCCATCCATTTATAGGCAAATTTCATGACTTCATTTTTCCTAACAGCTGCATAGTATTCCATTGTGTAGATGTCAGTACTTTTAGCAGTGTTCAGGGGACCACATGGGATGCTTGGGATTAAATACAGTTTAGCTAAATACAGAAAAATGGTTTCTTAAGACTGAAAAGAGATCGTGAAAGATGGACAGAATTTCAGTGAAGTGAATATAATGGAAGAGTAAACATGTTCCAAATAGTAGAAATAGAACAAAAAGAAATAGGTGATAATTGGAGCATTTTGAAAATCAGTCTACTTGGCTAATGAAGTTCGAAAGCATAGTGGTCAATATCTAATCTTCTGAACTTCAGGCTGGTTGTTTATCCTCCAGCATAAATATGTATCTTACACAACTGGAGTGTGGCACCTCTTTAGCTCTTTACTACAAGCATTGTAAAGCCAATGAAACTTCATTTTCTGAAGTCTTGGGTGTTGCTCAGCTAAACAGCTGGCTGTGTGGGAAAATACTATACTGGCTCATTTTATAAATCCTAAGTTTCCCATTTCAAAGAAATTTTTTCTGAAAATATGTTTGAACTAAAAAGGAGCTTAGGGGAAAGGTAGGTAGCAAAAATGCCAGTCTGCAAGCAAGAGGCCAAGTGCTCATTCCCTAGTGATACTCATATGACCAACCACAGCCCCATGGTTTGGCTCTTTGGGTCCCAGGAACTCAACGGGGTTTGTGGTCTCTGAAGAAACACAGTCAGGGGCCAGAACAAGAGTACGGTGAGTATGGCATTTGCCTTGTACATGGCTGACCCCGGTTCGATTCCCAGCATCCCATATGGTCCCTTGAGCACCGCCACGAGTAATTCCTGAGTGCAGAACCAGGAGTAACCCCTGAGTATCACTGGGTGGGACCCAAAAAGCAGTAAAAAATAACCACATCCAGGTGTGTGTGAGCACCACAAATAAGCGTGGGTGTGATGCAGGTCATCACAATGAAACAACAGGAATAAAGGAAGGAAAGTGAGAAAAACAAATAAGAAAAATAAAGGAGGAGCTACCTAGATACTTTTATTTATTTTTTTTGAGTATTCCACATCAGATATACAATTACAAAGATGTTCGTAACTGGGTTTCAGTCATACAGTGTTCCAGCACCTGTCCCTCCACCAGTGCCCTATTTATCATCAATGTCCCCAAACTCCTTTCCATCTCTCCTAGACTGCCTCTACAGCAGGCACTTTTCCTTTTCTTCTCTCTCCCTCTCTGTCTCTGTCTGTGTGTCTCTGTGTCTGTGTGTCTGTTTGTCTCGCTCTCTCTTTCTCTCTCTCTCTCTCTCTCTCTCTCTCTCTCCTCTTCCACATTGTGACTTGCCCTACAGACATTTAGGGTTTATCATGTAAATCTCTGTGTTTATTCAGTATTGAGTTCTAGGCTGGTGTTACCATTTCCCACAGTACAACACTGGTATATATTTATATCCCATTAATGAGTGCAGTCATTCTATATCTGTTCTTTTCCTCTAATTTCACTCAGCATGATCCTCACCATGTCCATTCATTTATAGGCAAATTTCATATTGCCATTTTTCCTAACAGCTGCATAGTATTCCATTGTGTAGATGTACCATAGTTTCTTTATCCAGTCTTCTGTTCTTGGGCATTTAAGCTGTTTCCAGTTTCTGGCTATCATGAATAGAGCTTTAATGAATATAGAAGTGCAGATAGTGTTTCTGTTGTGTGTTTTGGGGCCAGGAGTGGTACTTCTGGGTCAAATGGGTGCTCAATAAATAGTTTTTGAGGAATGTCCATATTGTTTTCAAAAAGGGGCTGGACCAGTCGACATTCCCACCAACATTGGATGAGAGTCCCTTTCTCCCTGCATCCATGCCAGCACTGGTTGTTCTTGTTCGCCCATCTGATATGGGGTTAATATCCATGATATATCAGGCTTTGGTAGAACTTTAGAAGAAGAAAACAGCCAATCTCATCAAAAAATTGGGAGAGAAATGAACATAAACTTCCAAAAGAAAGAAATTCGAATGGTCAAAGTCATATTTTTACTTTTCCCAATTAAATAAATAGTTATTTTTTTTTTTAAATTTTTTATTATACCACTGTGAAACATACAATTACAAAGGTGTTCATAATTGGTTCTTGGTAATACAGTATTCCAGCACCCATCCCTCCACCAGTGCCCCATTTCCACCACCAATGTACCCCTCCCCCCCCCCCCCCCAGGCCGCCTTAATAGCAGGTACCCCCAGTTTCCTCTCTTTCTCTCTCTATCTCTCTCTCTGTCTCTGCATCTCTCTCCCTCTTATTTTACACATTGTGGCTAGCCCTGCAGATATTTAGAGTTTATCACTTAAGTCTCTTTGTGTATATTCAGTGGTGAGTTTTAATCTGCCATTACCATTTCCCATATTTATTAAAACACTGGTATCTATTTATATCCTATTAATGAATGCAGTCATTCTATATCTGTCCTTTTCCTTCTGACTAATTTCACTCAGCATGATAGACTCCATGTCCATCCATTTGCAGGTAAATTTCATAATTTCATCCTTTCTGACAGCCGCATAGTATTCCATAGTGTAGATGAACCACAGTTTCTTTAGCCAGTCCTCTGTTCTCGGGCATTTAGGTTGTTTCCAGATTCTAGCTATAGTGAATAGCGCAGAGATGAATAAAGAAGTACAGATAGTGTTTGTGCTACGTGTTTTTCGGTCTCTAGGGTATATTCCCAGGAGTGCTATTGCTGGATCAAATGGGAGCTCAATATCTAGCTTTCGGAGGAATGCCCATATTGTTTTCCAAAAGGGGCTGGACCAGTCGGCACTCCCACCAGCAGTGGATGAGAGTCCCTTTTTCCCCCACATCCACGCCAGCACCGGTTGTTCTTGCTGTTTTGGATGTGTGCCAGTCTCTGTAGGGTGAGATGGTACCTCATTGTTGTTTTGATTTGCATCTGCCTGATGATTAAAGATGAAGAGCACTTTTTCATATGCCTTTTGGCCATTTGAATTTCTTCGTTTTTGGAAGCTTCTGTTCATTTCTTCTCCCCATTTTTTTGATGGGGTTGGCTGTTTTCTTCTTGTGGAGTGCTACCAGTGCCTGATATATCCTGGATATTAACCCCTTGTCAGATGGGTATTGGGTGAATATCTTTTTCCCACTCTGTGGATTGTCTTTGTATCTTGGTCACTGTTTCTTTTGAGGTGCAGAAGCTTTTCAATTTTATATAATCCCATTTGTTTATCATTGCTTCCATTTGCTTGGTCAGTGGTGTGTCGCCTTTAAAGATACTTTTCGTTTCGATGTCATAGAGCCGTTTCTCCTATGTTTTCTTCAATGTACCTTATAGATTCATGTCTGATATCGAGATCTAGAATCCATTTTGATCTGACTTTTGTGCATGGCGTTAGAAGGAGGTCTACGTTCATTTTTTACACGTAGCTGCCCAGTTTTCCCAGCACCATTTGTTGAAGAGGCTTTCTTTGCTCCACTTAATATTTTTTGCTCCTTTATCGAAGATTAAGTGGTTGTATATTTGTGAGTGCGTTTCAGGATACTCAGTTCTATTTCATAGGTCTACGGGTCTGTCTCTATACCAATACCACACTGTCTTAATTACAACTGCTCTGTAGTAGAGCTTGAGGTTGGGGAAAGTGATACCTCCCATCTTCTTTTTCCCAAGGATTGCTTTAGCTATTCGTGGGGTTTTATTATTCCATACAAATTTCAGGAGTGTTTGTTCAATTTCTTTGAAGAACATCATGGGTATCTTTATAGGGACCGGCATTGAATCTGTATAAAGCTCTAGGGAGTATTACCATTTTGATAATGTTAATCCTTCCAATCCATGAGCAGGGAATGTGTCTCCATTTCCTCAGGTCTTCTTTTATTTCCTGAAGTAACGTTTTGTAGTTTTCTTTGTAGAGATCCTTTACATTCTTTGTCAAACTGATTCCTAGGTATTTGATTTTCTGTGGTGCAATTGTGAATGGGATGGTTTCTTTAATGTCCCTTTCTTCTCTTTTCGCTGTTTGCATATAGGAAGGCCATTGACTTTTGGGTATTGATTTTGTACCCTGCTACTCTACTATAAGAATGTATTATTTCTAGGAGCCTCTTGGTAGAGAGTTTTGGGTTTTCCAGGTATAATATCATGTCATCTGCAAATAGTGATAACTAAGCCAAGCTTCTTGACTCCCTTTGTCTCTTGACTATTAAACTTGGTGCTCTACTGCGAGTGTTCTCTCCTGCTTTCCTACTGACATTTGGTGATGGTGGGAGGAGGGGGTGTTGATTGGTTTTTAGGGAAAGAGTGGTTAGTGGGGACCTTGGCTATACCTGGTGGTGCTCAGGGCTTACTCCTGGCTCTGTGCTTAGGTATCCCTCCTGGCAGGATTGGGGGACCATATAGGTTGTGGGGGTATCAAACCCAGGTTGACCACATATAAGGCAAATACCCTACCCACTGTACTTTCTCTTTGGCTCTTCCTATTGCCTTTTTATCCTTTTGGGTCACATCCCATGTGGTCCCCCAAGCACGAAGAGGAGTAATTCCTGTGTGAAGAGCCAGGAATAACCCCTGAATATTGCCAGGCGGGAACCCCCAAAAGGAAAAAATAAAAAGCTAGACTTTTCTATTGTCCTTTTTAACTCTAGCACTGTATTCTTCAGATCTCTAACTTCTTTTTGGGTCTCTCTAACTTTCTAGTCCATCTATTTTTGCCGATGATCAATGAAAATCTTCATAACCATAACTTTGAACTAGTTTGTTATTGTCAATTCTCTAGTCTTTTTTCGGGGCTTTGTATGATATTACTTAGAGCATACTCTTCTTCTCCCCCATTTGCCAAATTCTCTGTAAGCAGAATTTATAACATTCAGTGTTTTAGTCAACTCTGCTGCCTCTGCTGCTCATATAGAAATGTTCTTGCACTGTTCCATGAAACCCAGACACATGATCCTTCTCTCCATGCTCCAGGTATGTTCCTGTGTGGGTGGCTGAACATGTCCTTCTGCTGTGCTAGTGTGACCTGGCACCTGCTGATGTTGTCCATGGTGGGTCAGCGCACTGAGGCACACAACTAGGGTATGCTGAGTGAACAACACTAAGTCGTATGGCAGCTGGGGGGCACCACCCCTGTGTAGTGAGTGGGGTGTTAGTGAATAGTGACTTAATTTTATTACTAATCATTAATACAGATTTATAATCAGTTCTTTTCTTAGTATAATTAGTCAAGGATGCTAATCAATTCTATAAAATATCCAGAGCAAATGATTTCCCAAGGAATCTAACAATGGTTTCAAATGGTAGAAAGTATTTTTATAAAAACACCAATTACATGTGGGAGTCAGAGTTTGGCTAAGAGAGAAGAAGGAAACAGTGTGCTAATAATTGTCAAAAATGATAATACCAGCCTAGAACTGAGCATTGAATATAGTCAAAGGGATACACATGATAACGTCCCTCTAAATGTATGCATTGCAATCAACAATGTGTAAGAGAAGGAAGAGAAATAGAGAGAAAGAGAGAGAGGGAGAGAAAGAACTCGCCATAGAGGCAGGCTAGGGGGGGGGGGAAGGAATTGGGGATATTGGTGGTGGGAAATGGCACTAGTGGAGGGATGGGTACTGGAACATTGTATGACCGAAACCCAAATATAAGCATATTTGTAATTGTATATCTCATGGTGATATAATAAAATATTTTAAAAATGAAAAAAAAACACCTATCATGTACCCAGTACTATTCCAGAACCTGATGATAGAATCCAAAGATGTTAGCAACAGAAGACACACCAGATATCTTCCAGTTCAATGGTTGGAAAACTGGCTGTTCAGTAGAATCACCGGTGGAGGGTGGTGAGGGGAGCTTTGCAAAGTTATTTATGCTGTACCCCACCCCTGGAGCAACTAACCAGAATCACCACAAGTGGGGCTGCCCAGAGATGCAGATGTGTAGTCTCAGCCTTGGTGAGAAAGGGAAGGTTAAAGATTGCATTAAAAATTTAAAAAAACAAGAAAGACTTTTATTTTCAGTTTTGTTTGTTTTGGGACCAAATGGAAACTCTCAAGTCACAACACTGGCTCTATGCTCAGGGTCACGCATGGAGAGATGTTAGAGACCATATGAGGTCCCAGGGTTGAAACCCGGGTCAGCCACGTGCAAGGCAAGTGCCCTACCTGCTGTATTATTTCTCCAGCCCTCATTTTTTCATTTTTCAGTACAACATTAAAATGATTCTTGTTGGTTGGAAATCTGTTCAATATTCAGCAAATATTTATTAAAAGAATGATAAACATGGGACAGAACTATAGTACAATAGCTAGGGTACTTGTCTTGCACATGCTCAACCTGAATTCATTTCCATGTACCCCATATGGTACCCAAGCCTCACCTGAAGCAACCTGAGCTCAGATCCTGTTGAGTGTGGCTCCAAAATAAGATTGATGAAAAAGTAAAAAAAAACTAGTTCTGGGTAAAAGTCAGTAGAAACCCCAGAAACCTTCAATAGCTCTGTAATATTCAATTATTTGCAGAAGTACAATAGACTTGCCCAAATATGTTGATGGAAAGACAATACAATAGGTAGGGCACTTTCCTTACAAGCAACCCATCCAGAATTGATCCCTGGAGCCCCATATGGTCCTCTGAGCCCATCAGAAGTGATCCCTGAGTGCAGAGTAAGTCTGGAGCATCATCAAGAGGGGCCCAACACTCTATCACTAACAACAAAAAGTGAATGGCCAGAAAATAAAATGATGGTTCACCAATATGAATTTCTATGGACAAGGGCAAATCAAAGGCAATATAGTTTCATGATAATAACATTAGATTTGGACTCACTCACGACTAATTTCAAATCTTACACTTTCAACCAATGGCAAATCCATTCATTGTCCCACATGTGTCTCTGTATCTGTACAGAAAGGATAATATCTCATCTGCTGATAATTCCATCAAACAATATAAATAAGTGCTCTGGAATAGTTGATTACAGAACTCACTAGCCATAAATCCCTCTTGGCCTTCCTTTGAAGACAATTTTAAAAAATAATGAACAACTCAATAAAATATAACACTACTAAATTTCAAAATCTTAAAAAAAGCAGACAAGTGCTCAGAGGAAACTATTTTTGTCTCTAACATGAAAGCCTAGTCTCCGCAGGCAGTTGTCCTCCACGTAGATCTGTCAGAACTCGGAAGCTTTCCATACCTTTCTGCACCTCATTGAGAGCCCCCAGCAAATTCCCTTCTCCCCTCTGAGGAGTTTTTGGGCTATGTTTATGCTCTAATTTGCATCAACTTCCTAATTCAGCCTAAGCACCATTCCCACAACACCTGATGCTGACAGGAGGAAGAAGGCACTTCTTTAAACTCACATGCCAAAATGCCACAAACACTGAGAGCTAACGCACAGAGGCAGGTGGCCTTGAAGGTCAGGAACAATTGCCTGCAAAGCTCTCATGATCTCACTCATCATTTTCACAGACAAGTATTTTGGAGGTGAACATGCCCTCAAATGCCAAACCCAGAACCTTTTGGAGATTGTTCTTGAAAAAAAACTCATATTTTCCTAAATAAAACCTCGGCTCCTAGGCCATTGCTAAGTACCTCACAGGTAGTAATTCCTTCTTTTGCACTTATCCACTAGGAAAAGTTACTTCTTCGATTTCAGTGGGAATAAATGCAACAGAAAATGAAGAACATGATGACAAAGTCAGTGTCAGCCCACAGTAAGGGTAGAGGCTTGTGCATAATTTAAAGAATGTCACAATGTGGACTATAACTAGGAAGATAAACAAAACATACAACTATGAAAAAAATTGCATATTAGTCTATGAACCAATTTATGTTCTCTATTTCAGTTGTTTTGCTATTTTCTCCTAAATTTACAGTACTCTCTACTTTAAAATATGTCTATAGGGATCAGAGCGATAGCACAGTGGGTAGGGCATTTGCCTTGCACACAGCTGACCCAGGTTCGATCCCCCACCATCCCATATGGTCCGCCAAGCACTGCCAGGAGTAGTTCCTGAGCGAAAAGCCAGGAGTAACTCCTGAGCATCGCTGAGTATGACCCAAAAAGCAAATATACACATACATATATATATATATATATATATATACATATGTGTATATATATATATATATATATTTCTGGGTAGTTTCACAATCAGCTGGATTGTGAAATAATATAATATATACAATGCTATGCTATGCTATACTATATAACATAACATAATATATTATAATATAAATATATATTAGTTATATGTAACTATCTATATTATAGTTATAATTATATATATTTATATAAATATATTTATAAATAGATATAAATATCTATAAACACATGTAGGTAAGTGTTTTCTGGGGCTGGAGATACAACATAGACGGTAAAGCATTTGTCTTGCATGTGGTCAAGATTGAGAGGCCCGAAATAGGCCCCACATAGGGTCCTCCGAGCACCATCAAGAGTTACCCCTGAGCACAGAGCCGAGGAAATCTCTAAGCACTGCCAGATGGGCTCCCTGTGTCCCCCCATAAAGTATTTATCATGTAAACAAATGCACCATATGTTTCTCAAAGGGAGAGCGCCAAATAAAACCAATGCATGAATGAAAACACTCCTGAAAAAATGTACGACTCTCTCTTTTTCTCTCTCCTTCCACTCTTCATCTCTCCTTCTCTCTCGGTCTCTCTCCAAGGAGTCAGGTGAGCACACAGGACAGGTGTTCTCAAGTCAGGACCGAACTCAAACTCACTGGGAAACAAAACACTACTCACACTTACCTTGGCGTTCCAACCTAGAATTGGGAGAAAATAAATTTATGCCATTTATGCCAAGATCTGTAAATTTTTATTTGTTTGTTCATTTGCTCATTCATTCATTCATTCATTCATTCATTTACTGGCAGCTAAAGCAGATTAACACAACGTGGATTGGACTCACCACTGACAGAGTTAACAAACCAAGGAATTAGATTAAAGCCGAATCACCTTGCTGTGTGTTTAAAACTTTTAACAGTCGGAGCCAGAGCGATATTCCAGTGGGTAGGGCGTTTGCCTTGCACATGGCTGACCCGATTTTGATCTCTGGCATCCCATATGGGCCCCAAGCACTGAATTCCTCAGGGCAGAGCCATGAGAAACCCCTGAGCGTTGCCGGGTGTGACCCAAAAAAGCAAAAATAAATGAACCTCTTAAAGGTCCTCCACCACATCAGGTGGAGCGGATGGAAATAGAAAGAAACAAGAGGCTTTGCCTCTGAGGCTTCATGAATCACAAAGGTGAACATTTTTCTATGGGGGAAAAAAAGTTCATTTTCATAAAGTTGACCTTTATGCTCATACAACTTGAAAAAACAAAATCAAGAACCTTCACCCAAGCAAAATTAATAAGCAACAACAAGTAAAACCCTTTCTGTCGGTTTAAGGGACTTGAAGCGAGAAAACGTCTTCTACCCCCTGCCTGGTTCCCCATGGCGCTGAGCTCGGGCTGGAGCTGTTTCCAAGGGCCTCCAGCCTTTGAAAGGTGAGCAAACACGCCGGCCAGAGACAGGAAGATAAACATGCCCACCGCCTTCAGAAGGAGACGGTTGACAGAGTGAGGCAGGGTTGTCAGGCTTGGAGAATGGAATGCTGGGGTTTCTAGGTCCCTGCAGGGAACCCCTGCGCACCCGGACAGACCCCAGCGCCCTGTCACCTACTGCAATGCGCCTCATCACTCCAGTCATCACAGTCGTTGTAGCCGTTACACTGCAGCTTCCTGGGCACGCAGATCCCGCTGGAACACAGAAAATTCTCACCTCCTCCGCACAGCACTGGAAAAGGGGCAGAAAAATAACATCAGAAGATGAGGGTGTGAGGGTTCCGTCACCTCCTTTAAACTTAGGACAAATCAAGCAACAACAAAGAATATCTTCTGGGTATTGAACAGATTTGTTTCCAAGTGTCCTTCCTGTCATTGTCACCAACAGAGTCAAGGGCCCTCCAGCTGATTGTGAAGGTACCCAGAAATAGTGCAGTGTTTTCCTGACACACGCCAGGAGCATCCCCAGTGGGCTCCAAGAGGGAGGCACCCTGGCCCGGCAGATAGCACAACAACATATGAACAAGGAGCATGTTTCTTCATAACTGAAAATTATTCTCAAGTGAAGTGTGATTCATTGAACGAAGATGAGAAAAACAAACTCTCCATCAAATTCAGTATCATAGAGAGAAAATTGCAGTAAAATGAGTTCATTGATGTGTGTGCCAAAACAAAGGCATAGAGACCCTTTTGTCCGGTGTTTGAAACATGTTTACCTGCCTTGATAAAGCGCCAGTTAGAAATGTCAGAGTCAGTTTCGATATCAGGAGTATAAGAAAGTATTATTAGCTAATAATACCTTCATACTTCTCATTTTCTTAATGGGGTTGTATTATACTATTCTTTGTTTTAAGTTGTGTTGTGTGCTTTTATTTTTCAAAATTCAATCCCAAAAATATTGTCTCAAAAATTATGTAAGCAATGTAAGATTAAAAATTTGAGCTAACAAAAAAGTATTTGCTAAAATTTTAACTAATTTCTTGACAAATGAGTGCCTAAATATATTTAAATATTCATTGATACACATTAAACTCCTCTTAAATGTTAATAAACTCAGACACAGAAATCTCATTTCATGGGTCGTACAAGTGGACTCAACATGAATAAGTAAAGGTGTTTTGAAAGGATAAGCACGCAGTTTATGATGAGATAACTGTAAAATAAAACCTTTGCAATGAAGGGGAGTTTCTAAAATGCAGTGCCATCATATAATAAGAAGTACTATCCACAACCATTGAAAAGTTTATGCAAAAATATTCAATGTCCTCGGACAAAGTTGAAGATTGTTTAAGTGGAAAAACACAATTTGGTTCTAAACCATCATTTGCATCTCACAACTTGGCACAGGAGGAAGTTTATCTAAGCTGACTGTGGTTTTCCCTGTTTTAAGGATCCAAAGTCATTTTTATTTTACCCTCCACCCTCCTTCCTTCCTGCCTCTGAGGCAAGTTCATGCCTTGATCAGCTGCCTGCTCACGGCCGCCACTCCCTGAACCATGGATTTCTTGATAAGATGAACCTCATTGACTAACTAGAGGGAAACAGAACCTGGGAACATTTCAACTGGAATTAGAAATGCAGAAATGTGCAAACTGAACCTTCCAGGCAATGAGACCCCTGTCTGTCTCGACAGAGTTGCAGGTTTTCAGGAGGTTCTTAATATTTGATAGCAAAATATTGTCTCCCTTCACTAAAGGAGCACAATATAATGGTACCAATCAGGGGGAAGGAAATGAATGGACTCTTTCCTAATGCTCACAGAATTTTATTTTCATTTGTTGCACATCAAGTACAAGTTGATATGGTATATTTCCTGTGATACCATTTAGTGTATATTCTACACAGTGTCCAAAACCAAGTCCACTTTCCCATTAAATCTCACAATTTTATGAAGTTATGAAATTTGCCTATAAATGGATGAACATGAAAAGGATCATGTTGAGTGAAATTAGTTGGAAGGAAAGAGAGAGACATAGAATGACTGCATTTATTTGCATGACATAAATATATCAGGTGGTCTTACCAAAAGTGGAAATTACCACAAACGTGTGGGAGTCAGAGGTTAGGTAAGACGGAGAAGGGAACATGTGTGAATAAATGTCAAAAGGGCTGATACCAACATAGAACTGAGCATTAAATACAGGCAAAAAAAATGCACATGATGGCTTCTAAGTGTATGTAGTGCAACCCACAATGTGTAAGAGAAGGAAAAGAGAGAGAGAGAGAGAGAGAGAAAAGAGATAAAGAACCTGCCATTTAGGCAGGCTATAGGAGGGGGGAGGGAATTGGGGACATTGGTGGTGGGAAGTGGGCACTGGTGGAGGGCGGGTGTTGGAACACTATGTGACCGAAACCTCCAAACATGAACAACATTGTAACTGTATATCTCAGGGTGGTATAATAAAATTTTTTTAAAAATCTCACAATTTTGGTATAGAGAAATAGTAGAGGGGGTAGTAGGGAGTTTTCATTGCTCATGACTAATCCCCTGTTTGATCCCAAGCCTGGGGAGATCTCTGATCATAGAGTCAGAAGAAGCCCTGAGCTCTGTGCTTAAAAGTCCCACCCCCAAAAAACAACTCTCACAATTCCATATCGATGCAAATTGTACCTATGAATTTCAACTTCCAACATAGTCAACATGATTTTATTTCATATACTCTTGGAGAATTCATCATGGAACCATATTCCTATAACTACAGACTTATAAAGTGTACACAGAAAACTAGATATACAACGTGAAAGTCAAAACACTAAGATTTAACTGTACAATCAAGATAATAGCCTTTGTCTAGGGTTAGCAGAAAATTTTCAAAGAATGCATGTTTATCCTAAGATTTCTCTGTATGATACCGAGAGTGCAGAATTCCATGTGTCTGCATTTCAGCAGCTGTGATGCCTCAAGAATTATTGCATTCTCTACCTTATGTCTCTGATGAGCTGCGGGAAATTTAGCTGAAAAGTCAACATGAAATAACTCCATATATCTAGATTTCATCTCTAAGGCCCTATATATTATTACTCCTGTTAAGCCACTTCTGCTGTATGGGCATATCAAATCTGGATCGAATTTAAAATGCAATGCAAGGAATCATTGCATTGTTTTGATTATCAATAGGCCCGTCTTGGCTGATTCATCAGAAGTGGATTTTTGTGTGGATCTTCAGTGGTATGACTGATTTTTTTTATTCACCTTCTTGGGAAGTTCAGTTTTATTGATATTATTTTTCCTAAAACTGAAATATAACTTCTGTACATTCTCGGTTTCTTAACTTGTAATCAGAATCTCCACTTTGGTATAAAACTATGTAACTAACAAAATACTACAACCTGTCTTATTGGAGTATCAAAACAGCCCCAAGAGGCAGGTTTTCTGATTATAAATTCCTTGGGAGAAGTGGTCATTTACAGACTGCGGGACAGAGTGGCTTGTGATGAAAACAGTGAACACCTACAGTATGTAGGTAGGGAAGGTGAAGCCATTCCAGAATAGTGAGGTAGCACTCAAGACTCATGACACAAGCTTTGTTTCCACCACGGGGACAACTGTATGGTCACCTTATAAGTAAACAGTTCAAGGGCTCCAAGTGCAAGTAAAAGTTTAAGCCCCTTGTTTTCCCTCTAAATGAAAGATAAGCAAATGGAACCATCAAACAATGGCATTTAAGGTTAGCTTTGGGTTTTTTCTTTTTAGCTTTTTGTTTGTTTACTTGAAAACACACTAAGAGAAAAAAGCTTTTAACAAGTTTCTGTAGACATTTTTAACCATAAATTTCACTGTTTTTACTTTGTTTTTGGGCAGTACTTAGGGCTTACTCCTGACTCTGTGCTCAAGGATCAACACTGGTGGGCTCAGGGGACCACCGGGTGCCAGGGATAGAACCCAAGTGACCCATGTGCAAGGCAAATGTCCTACCCACTGTACTCGGAACTCTCTGGACTCAAATTTCACTGTTTTATAACAATCACCTCAAATCAACCTTTTCACTTTGTCATTAAAATGACAAAGGAAGATTTCCTGAGGAGAAAACATGGTATACAACTTTGACACATTCCTACTATCACCATCTATAATTGGGGTTAATATAACCCAATTTGTTGGACTTTTAAATCAATGGCATATAGGTCAATGGAAGATTTATTAATTTAATTAAAAATTTCACTGAGTGATTACTACTAGGTGCTGGGCATAATTGTAGTATGTGGGAATACAGCAGTGAATAAAACAGAAATAATTCCCACTTTTCCACAAATTCTACTGATCAACATCTGATGAAAAGTCTCACCAACTAAAAATGCTTCACCACCAAAGATGACTTCCTATCTTATTTTTCTAGTATTTGACTACTTATTTGACTTATTTTACTATTATTAATGCAGCAAGAGTAGTATACAAAGGTATATTGTCTAAGATACTATTCACATGTCCACATCATGAAGACCATCACCTGGCCCTCAAATTTCAGAGATTTTGAAGACCATATAACCATGAGAACAAGCAGTTCTTTTCAGTTCTCTTGCCTGATAACAGATTTCTGAAATAACAGCCATAGACTGAAATGACTGACCCTTAGAGTTTCTACAACTGCTTCCAGCCCTTTTGATTCACGTTGCCTGCATTATTAGGAGCAACATTTATATTAGTAAATTCTCCTATTGCCTGATTATTAACTTTTAGAACCTTTCTCCCCAATTATGAACTATACATGTCCTCATTTACCCCATTGTCAGTCCTTGTTTAAAGTCTGAAGCTCAGGTTCAACTTCCTCTGAGCATAAATAGGACCTGGCCTGGAGCAGCCACTCCCAAGTCTGTAACCAAAGCTCATGGGGTTTTCATTTTATATGTGGCTCAAAATTAAGTAATGGCACACAGCTCTTTGGCCCTATATTTTTCCGTGTTTATTATTGTGGTAAAAGAAAAATACCAATAAGTCTATTTTGGAAGACAAGTGAACCTAAGAGTTTCACAGAGGAAATTTTTCACTGAGCCAAAAAAAAATGCTGTGCCCTTGATCTGCAAGGACGATGATACTGAGAAGTGACAACTGAGTTTGGCAATGTGGAGGTGAAGGAGAACTCAGATAAGAGCAGTTTCATAGAGTGATGGAGACAAATATCAGACCAGGGTATGATGAAGAGAGAATGACAGGAGAGGAAGTGGCTCAGGAACTCTCTGGCCTCAAAAGAGCAAAATAAACGAGGTGGCAAGGAAAGTGGGTGATGGAGTTTCTTAATGCTCTTGTGTGCATACTCTCTCTGGGAAGACACAAAGTGGTACTAAATTCTCTCAACAAGTGGTTTAAGATCAAAGAAACAATGACCATTTCCCAAAATATGGGGAATGGGGGAATCACTAATATCAGACATTCAATTGCATTCTAAAAATGAAGTCAGTCTTAAGTGACTGTCCTCACGTTGTCACTAAAATCTGACTCCACTGAAGAAGACTCACTTTTCCGGTGAAAACCCCTCATTTTCCTTCTTTCTCAACACCTACTGACCATATGTCAAGTTTAGCATCATGCTAGTCACTTCCTACACTACGGATGCTCAAAAGCATCTGAAACACAGCCTGCTTCCAAAGTAAACCTCTTTCTTTATCACATATATCAGCAGACCATCTTCATTCATTCGCCATTAGAATGTAAGCTACTTGGCACTGTATTATTTTTTCCCAATACTGTGTCCAGAGTCAAGGAAGTATTAAAATACCTGTTTATTGAATACATGGAAACTGAGAATATAAGGTATGTAGAGCAGGAACTAAAGGTTCATTTTTATTTTGGGTTCTCTGTAAACAAAGGCAACAGACATCTCACAATTTTACCCTTCGAATTGTTAAAGCGATAAACTACTGATGAAATGTTAAAATTCCTCTGGTGATAGTGGAGTTTACCTTGCTCAGAACTGCAGAAAAGTTCGACACTGAGCAGCCTTTCTCATGTGTAGGAAAGCAAATATAAGAGCTCCGGGCCAGAGCAGTAGCACAACAGGTAAGGCATTGGCCTTGCATGTGGCTGACCCTAGATTTGATCCCTTGCATCCCATTAGGTCCCTTGACCACCACCAGGAGTAATTCCTGAGTGTAGAGCTAGGAGTAACCCCTGAGCATTGCTGGTTGTGATCCAAATAAAAAGTATAAAAGCTCCTTCAACACAAAATAGTCATCTCCACTGACCTGCAGTAATGTGTATTATGCCCCAGCATTACTCCGGTACCAAAGGAAGGGACTCTTAAGGGTGGAAGGTTGAAGGTTTCACGATGGAAATCTTCAACACCTGAGTGATCCACTGTCTGCTTTCTACTTCTGAACTCATGTCAAATTTCTTTTGAAAATGGATTTTACATCCAAAGCAAGCTTAAAAGCCCTTTCACCCTAATAATTTTCCATGTTGAGAATTATAGCCTGAGAAACTTTACATTGAGCTCTCTCTTCCTCTCTCTCTCTTCTCTCCTCTTCAATATTTTACTCTGAATGCAATGATTTTACCTTTAATTATGTTTAGTATGGAAGAAATTGAACATGGAATGAGTAACTTTGAAGTGAGGGAAGTCAGGCAGCTCAGGGAAAACAGAAAATGTGGAAAGTAGTATGAGAAGGGAGAGCTGGAACCCGAGGGAGAGCTCAGAGGCCCCCTGTGGGATCTGGCCCTAATGCTTCACACTATGTCCCTAAAACGTCTCATGAAGACTTTTTCCCAGAACAAACACATTTATACAATCCAACTCATACAGGGCACGAGAAACACTATAGACCTGTTTGTCAGGGGTTTCAGCCTCTCAAAGGGAGCTTTTAGAAGGATTCTAATGCATGGGGAAATTGAGGGAAAGGCTCTTGTTTCAATTCCTCAGTGTTGCTAAGGGTCTCTGGTTCTAAGCATTCAGGGTTAATGCTAGACAGAATGTTCTATCTGTGCCATGTCAGAGAACAGAGCTTGGTCCCTATTAGCTTTCCCCATCCTCATCCAAATATTTCTTCCAAGATTCTGTTTCTTCCCATTCAGGTCTAGGTGCCCTGGGTAGAGGTAGCCGGGAAATTCACCCCTCACCCGGCCTCAGAGGGTGTCCTCGTGCCACCCCTGCAATCACTCACCCGTGACCCCCCCACTCACAGTGCCCCTGCCCGTATCTCTACTCAGTCTTCACTCAGCTCCACAATGCGAGTCTTGCTTTTACTGAGAACACACAGATGATAAGACAGTCCTTTAGGTTTGCTTCATAAATTGTATGATCCCACAGACACTTAGTGACTCAGGAAGCAAAGGCTATTTACACACCATTTCTCCAAAGCAGTCGATGACAGATGGCTGGTAAAAGCCTGTTTCGGTTTGTTTGGGTTTGGAGGCCAAACCAAATCTTGTTGCATACACCTTGAATGCTCAGAACCACAAGTCCTTCAGCAACACCAAGGAATTGAAAGCAAGGGTCCTTTCCTCATTTTTTTTCCCGGGACTTACTCCTTCCTGACTCTGTGCTCAGGCTCACTCCTGGAAAGGCTGAAAGATCATAGGCAGAGCTGGGGACCTAATCTGGGTCTGCCACATGCAGGCAAGTACATTACCTGCTGCACTATCTCTCCAGTCGCCAGGAAACGCCTGTTAAAGGCAGCAGATGCTCTTGAAGAGATTCTGTCTTGGATATCCTGAAAATGTATGTGCCACAGAGACTTCCTCTTCTGTGCTCAGTAGTGATCACTTGGAGCAAAGACAAGTCAATCCAGTGCCCTCACTCCTATACTCTTAAATTCCAGGTGTCTCTCTGTTATGGTAATAACAGGCTTCAGTTAGCCAGAGAAAGGATCGCTGTCATACATACGCTCAAAGGAAGTCCAGCAATCTTCCCCAATTAAATATCCTCCGGTCTAACAACTCCTTGACTCATTTTTCCCCTCTGAAATAGAGTCAGGCTTTGATTTCATCGGAAACTCTGCCATCTGGCCTTCAGCTTAAATTCCTGAAAATAAGAGCTATGTACATGCACGGCCTGCTTGACAGCATGATGGAAGATGTATCATTCTATAGAAAAATGAGTCGTTTGAAAATTATCTGAAAATCATTGGCAGGAAACAAATATATCTGCAACTGGTGGCCCTCTGATAGGAGACAGCATGTAAATAGAGCAGGTTCTTGTCATCATTCAACTGCTGAGGCAACATCAGAGTACAGAGGTAGACAAAGGCCTGCTCAGTCCTTCTGAAATCTAATAAGCAGAGGAGAAAGTAAAGAAACAGTAGAGTAGAAGCAAGAAGCCAAGTTTGTGATGAAGGATGGCCAGGAATAGGCCGCCAAATTCGAGTCTAAAGAAATTTTTTAAGCTAGAATCTTGAATGCAGAGCCAGAAGTAACCCTGAGTATTGCTGGGTGTGACCCAGAAAGCAAAATAAAAAATAAATTAATTAATTAATTAATTAAAGAAACAAACTAGAATCTTTTTTCATTTGATATTTTAGTAGGGGGCTGGATGGGAGAGGAAGGAAAAGGATGGAGGAAGGAAGGAAGGAAGGAAGGAAGGAAGGAAGGAAGGAAGGAAGGAAGGAAGGAAGGAAGGAAGGAAGGAAGGAAGGAAGGAAGGAAGGAAGGAAGGAAGGAAGGAAGGAAGGAAGGAAGGAAGGGAAGGAAGGAAGGGAAGGAAGGAAGGGAAGAAGGAAGGAAGGAAAGAAGGAAGGAAGGAAGGACAAGCTTTCAGAGGGATTGTCTAATGGAACAATAATAAACATAGTCAATAATTACAAAATATCACTGAATCACTGTATCACTATCAGGGGATAGTATTTTTCTAGATTTATTTGGGATATTTTTATTTACTTTAATTTTTTTAATACTTTAATTTTTCTAACAATTATTTTTTTAAATTTTTTTTTGTTCGTGATTTACAAAGTCATTCACAATACAGTTGTTTCAAGTGTTCAATATTCTGGGCTGGAGCAATAGCACAGCAGGTAGGGTGTTTGCCTTGCATGCAGCCGACCTGGGTTCGATCCCTGGCATCCCATATGGTCCCCCAAGCACTGTCAGGAGTAATTCCTGAGTGCGGAGCCAGGACTAACCCCTGAGCATTGCTGGGTGTGACCCAAAAAGGAAAAAAAAAAAAAAAAGTAATATTTCAACACCAGTCCCACCACCAAAGACCCTACTTTCCTACCCACCTCCCAAACCTGCTCCCTTAACAGGCACTGATTCACTTGATCACTTAACATCCCGTTATTCATCGATTTGCTCGTGCGGTTGCCAGTGACATTTCCATTTGACCCTATCACATGCCAGTGTAGCCCAATGCCATCTGGTTGCTTCAGGAATACGAAGAGCCTCAAACAGGCACTAATTAAACAGGCACTGATTAATCTACTTTATATTGCTTATTGTGACTACAAGACCCTAACCCTAACCTTAACCCTAACCCAATGATTTTGCAATACAATATGATCTGAGATCCAAAAAGTAGAAAAAATGAATTTATTGAGAGTGAACTATGAAAAAAACTTTGAAATATATCTTTAAGGAGAGATTATAGTTATGCCCTGCCTGAAAATGCTTCTAAGACTTTTCCACCTATTTTCTACCTTTAATTGCTTAACAATAATTTAGAGTATTCTAAAAGCACTATTATACTCAAAAAAGTCACCAAGCTTTAGAATCTTAGAGCCCTCACCCACCATGCAGAGCAGATAGATAACAGTTGGGTGTCAAAATTCTGAAGCCTTAGTTGAATGCCAACATTCAGAACTCTGCTGGAAATTCTTTCCATCCTCTTTTCTTTTTCTTTGTTGGTTTTTGGCCCACACTTGCCTGTGCCCCCAGCTTACCCCAGGGATCACTCCTAGCAGAGCCCAGGGAACCGTGTGTACTGTAGGGACTAAGTACGGGTTGGCTGTGAGCAAAGTAAGCTCCCTACCCACTACTCTCTTTCTCTGGCTTTCTCCATCCTCTTAATAAACTCCACATTTTCCTCCTCAAATAGTATTCCAAGAGAACAGTATCTGTGTGAGTTTTTATTATAGACAGGGTTAGAAAGACTTACGTACTGCCTTACTGATCTTTCAGGCTTAAACCATACACATGTAATCAGGTGGTTCCACGTGCTACCTGTTAAATCACTCATTACAAGTACTATCATGCTTAAAAGAACATAATGAGGAAATCCATGTGGAAACATACATTCCTATTGATGTTACTGATTTTACACAACAGAAAAGTAATTGTTCACATTAAGAATCATGCTAGAGCCCACGGGCCAGCACAGGGCCTCACGGGCGGCTGGGGAGGCTGGCGCCCGGCTCGCGCCGGGCCTAGCTGACCATGGAACCCCGAGGAGGGCAGATGGGTTTTGGGAGTGGGCCCGTCGCCTCTGGGGGGTCCCGGAAGCAGCCGGATGAGACTCGCCCATCACACTAGCCACCATTTTGCTGTCCGGACGCTGGGAAACTGCCTCACGACCAGATCAACAGAGCAAAACCAGTTCGAGCCCAGGTCCACTAAAATAGTGAAACAGTAATGTCTTTTAATGCACTGCATTCCACGAAGAGCAGGAAAGTTTGTTGGGAGGGAGATATAAAGAGGAAAGAAATGACATCAGAACCCGCCAAGTGGTTGAGGTGTGGGAGGGGGGAGGGAGGTTGGGACATTGGTGATGGGAGATGGGTTTGGGTGGAGGGTGCGTGTTGGAACACTGTAGAACCAAAAACTCTACATGAGCATCTTTCAATTAAAAAAAAAAGGGTGGAATCTACCACAAACATGTGGGAATTAGTGGTTAGGTAAGACAGAGAAGGGAACAGTGTGCTAATATTTGTCAAAATGATAATACCAGCCTAAAACTGAGCATTGAATATAGGAAAAAGATATACATGATGATCTCTAAATGTATGTATTGCAATCCACAATGTGTAAGAGAAGAGAGAAAGAGAGAGAGAGAGAAGAGATAAAGAACTTGCCATAGAGGCAGGCTAGGGAGGGGGAGGGAAGTGGGGACATTGGTTTTGGGAAATGGGCACTGGTGGAGGGATGGGTGCTGGAACACTGTAAGCTGTAGCACAAATATGAGCATCTTTGTAATTGTATATCTCATGGTGGTATAATAAAAATATTAAATTAAAAAAAACAAGCTATATGAAAATAAAGGTCATTTTGTAGAAAACGTTCAAATTTGGATTCAAATTCCTCTGTGTATGCTCCTTTGGACAAGTTATTTAAGCTTTTTGGAAGGTTTCATGTGACCTTTTGTTTTATCTTTGTTTTACTGAAGGTTTGCCTCAGTTTCCTTCTCTTCTACCTACTTTGAACATATTCATCTGCACTGCATAGGAAATGTCTGGCACTGCAGACAGAACCCAGTCACTTACTTTTATTAAGGCTAGAAAACGAGTAATTTATTTCTGAAAGCCATCACAAAAAAACCCAGGGGAAGTGCCTTCTTAAAGGTAAGAAACTATGGGCAACTATGGAAGTGCCTTCTTAAAGGTAAGAAACTATGGGCAAATGGCTAGAAGCTCCCCTTTCTCCAATTTTGGGGACACAGAACTGTCTACTTAGACCTGGATGGCACAGAGGAAGGAGAAGGGGGAGAGGAGCACACTGAATTCCTTGTAACAACGAAGTTAGCCAGGACAGAGCATGGTCTGAACCAATTTAGCAACATCTAGGGAGAGAATTTCTAACTTTGACTCTGTGACTGCTAAATCTCCTTGCGCTGGTAAAGGATTTCCACCTTGGTGGAATACAAAGGTTCTCATTCTCATTCTGTCTGTCTCTCTCTCTCTCTCTCTCTCTCTCTCTCTCTCTCTCTGTCTCTGTCTCTGACTCTGTCTGTCTCTGTCTCTGTCTGTCTCTGTCTCTGTCTGTCTCTCTCTCTCTCTGTGTCTCTGTCTCTGTCTGTCTGTCTCTCTGTCTCTCTCTCTCTCTTTCTCTCTCTCCCGCCCCCTTTTGCTATGCCGCATTGCCTTTCACAGCCTGGCTACTTAAAATCTCTCCTAGTATGCTTAGTTACCAGGACTGTACATTAACAAAGCTATGCGACTAAATCTAACATTGCTGAAAAATCAACCTTGCTGAAAGCTAAGAGTAAGAGCAGTTTTAATTAACTTGCATTCCAGAGTCATGGCTGCAGCTTACTGGGTCTGGGTACACAGCACCCGGGAACTCAAAGAGGGGAAATGCTATTTTTACATGTTCCTTTGCTCTAGGAAAAGGAATACACTGTGAAAAACACAGTGATTCAATCAGACAGAAAGAGCCCAAGCAAGAAAGGGTGAAAGGTTAAGAGAGGCGAAGAGAGGCTAAGAGATGTCTCAGGAAATCACACAGGGAGGGACTAGAAAGTCTTAGTAAACAGTCTGGCATTACCATCAGTCTCTTCTCAAGCATAGAAGTGCCACTTTTAGCCTGGAAATAAGAAATACAATTTCTGAAGATAATGCAAAAAAAAAAAATTAGGCACCTATCCCTCCAACTGCTCACTACCTCAATGCAGGCAGCTATATAGTCTTGTCTACAGATTAATCCTAACATGTTTTATCAATCCTGGAAACTTTCTGACGTCAGGATCAGTAAATGGTGGGTCGGTTGGCGTCAGAGAAGGGGCTGAGCTCAGCCTACAATTGGAAACTGGAAATGAAGGAAAGGTCCTTTTTCTCCCACGTGTCCAACGTAGGAACTGTGCTATTTCCACACAGGACCACAAGATGGCAGCCAGGCTCAGCACATGGACCCTGTGCAGGAAGTGCTCAGGAGGAGACTCACCTGTGAAACCCTCACCATTGAGTCTCAGCAAATCCCTGCCAGAAGGCTGCTGCTTTCCCAAGGGCACCCCTGCGTGTGTCTGCCTCTAGGTACACACAAGAGCATGACGTTCGTCTCCACCAGTCACAACTGGAAACATCAAGTCTTCCATTGATGTGTACCGTATGCCCTGTGGGTTTTCTTCTTTACTGATTTATTGGAGCTTCTTTTGTTGCTCTGCTTTTCTTCTAGATCATCATTAATTGGTCTTTTAAGTCTGTAATCTCTTACACAAAGGTTGTACATGCATGTGAAGCCAAGTATGTCAGTCTTTGTGCTTTATGTTTCTCTAGGCCATGTCTCTGTGTGTTATCGGACACATTTATCTAAGAGAGTGGTTTTTCATTTCATTGTCAGCCGTCTCATTTCTTGCTGTAGCTACAGAACCTAGAGAGTGGTGGGCATAGAGCAAGGGATAACAGCGTGGCGTTCAACCATGAGCATTTCTAGAGCAGGCAGGAAACACTGTGGCTAAAATTAACAGACATGTTCTGGATAAACACTGCAAAAAAACAAGCCATGATTTAGTAAGGGAAAGTAATTCAGGTTTCCTAAGAGTCTTTGTTAAAATAAGAACGTTTTCCATATTGCTGAATGGGAAAACTGTCAAATATATAGTCTGATCTCAGTTCAATGGAATAGAATAAAGCCCTCTCAGGGTGCTTTCCAGAGTTAAGTTTCAGTGAAATGAGAAAGGGGTGGTGGGAGAGAGTTGGTGACTTTCATACAGATGCTTTTTCAACACTAACCGCCAGGGGGAGATACATCCTAAATTGAGCATGGAGGCCGTAAAACGGGGAATGCGCAGGTGTATATTTAAATGTTCTATTTTTATAGATTTTTAATATGCATGTTAAAATAGTATTCATTTAAAAATAATTTCTCATTTTAAACGTGGGCACAAAATATGAATCCTCTTTGGGCCAATGCATTGGGAAGTATGACTTTTTGTATTTATTTCAGAATGAACTTTTCCTATTCTCCTAACAACCAATTACTTCAGAAATGCAATGTTATTTCAAGTGGCTTTTAATATGTTTTGAGGACCATAATTGGTACATAATAGGATTTTTTGTGGGCTCCAAATGGATTTTTCAGCAGGCAATTTCATTATAAGATAATCTCATTACCAGGGCCGGTTAGAATGTCTCACCACTGCGCCCAGACGGGAACAGAACTCTTCACAGCTGTAAAAGACTGTGTTTGAACGGTCAATATCCTAAACTCCAACTGCACTGTTTGAAGACTTTTGAAGATAATTGTCAGTGTTTCTCGGCAACTATCCTCCTAAGAAAACTCTGCGGCAGCCGTTCCATGGCAGTTTGTAAGAAGAGAAGAGGCCAAATAGTTTTCTAGAATGTGGCTCCATTTGAAGGCTCCTGGGAGGTCTCTCTGCCTGAAACATTTCCCAGCTGAGATTCCTCAGTTTGGAGTTTACTCATTCAGCTTCAGTCAATACTCCTCAACTAAACGGCAGTTCCGGGGGACTCCTCACTTATTCCCCACAGGAATTCCAGTGTTTGTCTGAGGAAGGCAGATAGTGGCGGGCAGAAGTCATAAGGTTTGAGAGAGAAATAAGAGATACACCATTATTAGAGATTATAACCTCCTAAGAAAGCCTTTTGTATATCTATAGATATGGATATAGATGAAGCGATAAGTTTAACTTACAGATTTACTTATTTTCATTTCTTATTAAAGAGCTGTGATTTGAAAGGTATTGATAGCTGCATTTTAGGCATATAATATCCCAACAGCAACCCTGCCAGTGGCCTCTTCCTTCCACCACTGTTCCCATATTCCCTCCCCCATCCAAACCCCCACCCCATCCCCGCCTGTCAACTTGACAGGCATATTACACAGTATCAGTGGTTGCAACTTAGATCTCATGTTCTCAGTGTTGCTGAGTTCGTGTTTTGGATATGTGGTTATACCACCCACGCATATGATCGATATTATTGAGGCCTGATGCCTGTCCATCCATTACTTCTTGCTTTCTTCTTCCCTCCCTTGATTTCTTTCCTTCTCTGTCCTCTAAACACCAGCGACAAGGGTGATACAGTGTTCTGTATACCACAGTCAGATCATCCTGAGTTTGTTGTTCCTAGTCTGGTTGACTTTTCTCAACAAGATTAACTTCTGGTTCCAACCAGGTTGCAGCAAACTGCATGATTTCATCTGCCTGGGGTATTTTAAAGCAGTTAGGTGCCTGGTTAAAATGTGCCCGACCTGAGTTTAATTCCTGGCATCACAGGTTGTCCTGAGTTTCTCTGGGTGTAGCCTTGGAGGCCCCCAACACTGCAGAAAGCACAGGGTACCCCCAACATCACAGGTCCAGCCAGCATTACATCCTTGGGCCCTGAACGCTGTGGGGAGCTACCTATACTAATTTTTTAAATTAAAAAAGTAAATTAATCAGATCATAATAAGTCTTATTATTTTTTGGCCATCAAGATCTCTTTGGGCTTTTAAATTTTTATTATTTTAGAATGTTTTCAATGGAGATAAATTGCATTATGACATTTCTAAGCTTCAGGAACGCATTGTTGAAAAACCCAGTGACTCCATACATTAAGTAAGTTACTTACATTACAGTAAGTAACATTCCCATTCTGTTCTTGTTAACGCAAAAGTGGATTTTCCTGTGCTGGTGGGTTCTTGAGAATTGTATGAAGGATTGCATACGAAACTAGAAAGATGGAAAGTTAGATTATAGTATAGATGATTCCAGGCCCCTCCCCAGATGTCTAGGCCTCTCTGTTACCCGTGGAACAAATTCCTGGTCCTGCCCCACACAGTCTACTCGCCTCCCACAAGCGATAGCCCAGGCCTGTCCCTGTGCTGTTCTCTGTGTCTTGTGTGCGTTCTCCCAGCCTCCGCCAAAGCCACATACACGTGGGCAAGATCACTGTGCTCCGTACCTGCCACTGGACCTTCCAACTGAATCCCAGTGATCCCTGGGTCCCTATTGTCCTGTCCAGGCTTTCCTTAGTTTACAGCCACTACTCTGTGCACGTGGGTGAGACTCCTGTGCTCAGTACCTTGTCATTGCCTGGGCATTTGTACCCTACCTGAACCTGAGCTATCCTGAGCATCCAAGCCCTACTGTAACCTGGGCCTCTGAGCCTGGTCCATACCTGTTTAGGGCCTTATCTGGTCTCACATGGCCTATCTGTACTGGGCCCTGTACCTGGGCATGCCGCCCCTACCTGATCCAGAGAGGGAGAGAGGAGCTGGCCTAGGAGTGGCCGGCCAGAGGGGGAGGGCCTGGGGGTGCTTTTTATTTGTTGCCAAATTCCACCCCCAGGTGTCCCCTTTAACATTCCGATTGGTACCTATTCCATGGGTGTGACTGGCTACCTGTGACCTGGCACTTTCTACCTTAGCTCCTGCTATGTCATTCTTAGTATACAATCAATCACTTTCTCCCAATTTAGTCATGTCCTTCCTTTTCTATAACCACAAAGTGGCCTTTCAGTCAATTTTTTTTTTTGCCGCTGCCGGAGCTGAGCAACGAAACGGAATAGCCGGGACCTGAGGATCAGCTTGGCATTGACGCCCCCTCTCTCATTTATGATTGCTGACCAAGTCCCAGACAAGCTCTGAACAACCCTAAGGTCAAGGGGCAGAAAACTACAGACTTCATGACATTCTCTAAAAGGCACAAACAAAGGTAGCAAAGAGGTGGTCAGTGGAAGCAGAGCAGAGAGACGAGGCCCATAGCTTAGACATGCGACATAATTGACCGGATCCAGTGGCAAAGATACAATGTCCCTTGTAGGGAAAAGTTCTCCTCTTGAACTGTGTCCCATTGAGCTAGAGCAATAGCAGTCAGTAGTGTATTTGTCTTCCCCACGGCCATCCTGGGTTTGGTCGCAAGCACCACATATGGTCCTTTGAGCACCACCAGGACTGATCTCTGAGCACAGAGCCAGGAGGAAACCAGTTGTCACCCAAACACCCCAATTAATAAAATAATATAAAAATATTGTACTACTGTATGCCACCTGCACGGCAAGCCTGGCAAGCTACCCGTGTTGTATTTGATATGCCAAATACCAGTAACAATTATAGACCTCATTCCCATGACCTAGTATAATGGTTTGAGGCTCTTTATGTTCCTGGAGCAAGCAGATGCCCTTGGGCTCTACTTGCATGAGACAGGACATATGGAGATGTTACTGGTGCCTGCTCAAGCAAATCGATGATGAACGGGAAGACAGTGATACAGTGATTGTACTACTCCTGGAACATAACAGCAATTATATAGCTTTAAGAGAAACAATGCATAGTTACAGAAAAATGTTCTTAATAAAAAATAATTTCATATGGGTTGAAGGGCTAGTACAGTGGTTGAAGCAATTGCTTTGTACATGGGCAACCTGAGTTCTATCTCCTACAGGTTCTGTAAGCCCTGAAAAAAAACCCTAGAACCCTAGAATAAATAACAATTACAATAGGATGCAATAAATAATACATTATCAATATGACCTTATCGATCATAAGATTTTTCTGCTTTATTTTCACTGTCCGTACACTGCAGCACATCAGAACCCGCCCAGGAGAGACACCGATCTCAAGACCAGATTAACAGAGTAGCCGAAGTTTGAGCCCAGGAAGGGGGCTTCCAGAAGTGGAAGTCACCGGCATTCATCAGATGGAGCTGGGGCCACTCCTTCCCCTCTCTATCTTGTTCAGGAGCCTGGTGGCCTAGCCCAGGAACTGCTCCAGGGCAACCAGCCATAGCACGTAGAGCCTCAGACGCAACGAGAGAGCTGACAGTCCGCTCTCCCCTAACCCAGCTGACCATGAGGCTCCCAGGAGGATAGATGGGTTTTGGGAATGGGCCCATCACCTCTGGGGTGCCCCAGAAGCAGTCAGATGAGACTTCGCCACCCACAATAGCCGCCATTTTTGCTGTCTGGATGCTGCAGTACATCAGAACCTGCCCAGGAAAGATGCCCGATCTCAAGACCAGATTAGCAAAGTAGCTGAGTTCGAGCCCAGGAAGGGGCCTTCCAGAAGTGGAAGTCACCGGCATTTATCAGATGGAGCTGGGGCCACCCCTTCCCCTCTCTATCTTGTTCTGGAGCCCAGTGTCCTCGCCCAGGAACTGCACTGGGGCAACTAGCCATAGTATGCAGAGTCTCAGATGCAATGGGAGGGCTGGCATTCAGCTCTCTCCTAGCCCAGCTGACCATGAGGCTCCCAGGAGGGCAGATGGATTTTGGGTGTTGACCCATCACCTCTGGGGAGCCCCGGAAGCAGTCAGATGAGACTCACCCACCACAATAGCCGCCATTTTCGCTGTCCGGACACCATTCATCAAACTAGTGAAACCATTCATGTCCTACACATATTCCACGATGTGTAGGAAAGGTAGGCAGGAGGAAGAGATAGAGAGAAAGAGAAAACGGAGATATAAAACATGCCATGGAGGTGGGCTGGGGAGGGAGGAGGGGAGGTGGGGACATTGGTGATGGGAGTTGTGCACAGGTGGAAGGATGGGTGTTGAAACACTGTAGAACCAAAACTCAAGCATGGGCATCTTGTAACTAAAAGGTGGTGTAATAAATTAAAGAAAAATAAAATAAAAGATTTTTCTGGCTGAATCTGGAAGCAACCAGAGTGCCCGAAAATCGATGACTGGATAAAAAGCTTTGGTACATCTACACAATGGAATACTATGCAGCGATTAGGAAAAATGAAGTTATAAAATTTGCCTACAAATGGATGGACATGGAGATTATGTTGAGCGAAATTAGCGAGAAGGAGAGAGACAGATACAGAATGACTGCATTTATCTGCATAACATAAATATATAGGTACATATTATGATACCAATATCCAAGGTCAAGTGAAACATATATCAGGAGGTCCTGTCAAAGGTGGAAATTATCACAAACGTGTGGGATTCAGAGGCTAGGTAAGACAGAAATGGAACAGTGTGCTAACAATTGTTGAGGGTACTAATGCCAACCTAGAACTGAGCATTAAATAGAGGCAAAAAGATACACATGACAACCCTTTAATGTATGTTCTGTAATCCATGGTCTGGAGGGAAAGGAAAAAGAGAGAAAGAGAGAGAAATGGAAAGAAATCAAGAACCTGCCATGGAGCAGGGCTGGGGGAGGGGGGAGGGAACCGGGGACGTTGGTGGTGGGAGATGGGCACTGGTGGCAGGATGGGTGCTACAACACTGTTTGACCAAAACCCAAATATGAACTTTTTAATTGTATATCTTTGTAATTTTAAAAATAAAAAAAATTAAAAAAAAAAAGATTTTTTCTGGCTTCCTTCTCTTTTTTTATGTTTGGATATACCCAATGGCGCTCAGAGGTTATTTCTGACTCTGCCATCAGAAATTACTTCTGGTGGTAATTAGGGGCCAAATGGTGATCCAGGGATCGAGTCCAGGTTGGCCATGGGCAAGGCAAATGCCCTACCCGCTATATTATTACTCTAGCCCCTTTTTGCACACTTTTTTCTAAGTTAATTTACTAAGTCATCAAAATTTGTACTTTTTGCAATGGTACTTTTCAGTAGAAAGATAGCATCAGAATTCTAAAATATTGCAAGATCATAAATAATTTTTTGTTTTTTATTATTTTAAAGGACATTTTGATTCAACCTTTATTGGAACTGTTAATAATACTCTGTAGGCTGTGAAATATTGAGGTAGATGTCTGACAAATTACTTTGAAATATAAAGTTTAGTATATTTAGAGCTGATGGCTACCATAAAGTAATTTAAATAAAATGGTTTAACTCTATAAATCAGTTTCATGTAATTTTGTTTTTTCCACTTCAATTGCTTTATTTTAATAGAAGTCAAACAAGAAATAAAAAGTAATGTTAAAACTTTGTAAGTGGGGACCAGAACAATAGCACAGCAGGTAGAGCATTTGCCTTGCATGTGGCTGACCCAGGTTCTATCTCTGGCATCCCGTATGGTCCCCGAGCACCACTAGGAGTAATTCTGGAGCAAAGAGCCAGTAGTTACCCTGAGCATTGCCAGGTGTGGCCCCAAAAGAAAAAAATGTAAGTAATTCAAAGTCTGCATGCAATGTTAAATTACTTTTTATATACTGTACTGACAAATTTTAGGTAAATTTTCATCTTATATAATCTTCCTTATTGATAAATGCTTTCTCTAAAGTTCATATAAAAACAGTGTTATAGGCCATGTATGTTCTTGGCTCAGTGGTAGGGCACAAGCTTTGCAAGTGTGAGGCTCTGGGTTACCTCCCTAGAGAGAGATAAGGAAGGAAGGAAGGAAGGAAGGAAGGAAGGAAGGAAGGAAGGAAGGAAGGAAGGAAGGAAGGAAGGGAAGGAAGGAAGGAAGGAAGGAAGGAAGGAAGGAAGGAAGGAAGGAAAGGAAGGAAGGAAGGAAGGAAGGAAGGAAGGAAGGAAGGAAGGAAGGAAGGAAGGAAGGAAGGAAGGAAGGAAGGAAGGAAGGAAGGAAGGAAGGAAG
>JAJIBD010031599.1:0-20704 GCA_021461705.1 Cryptotis parvus | reverse complement strand
ATGATCTTGATGTATAACTTGTTTCCTTAACAATTTACTCCCTAAAAGAATTTAGAATCATCCCAAGATGACCAGTTTCATTAGTTTGATGGATCTCATTTTTAAACAAAGCTATCTGAAGCATACTAAGTACCACCATTTCCACGAAATAGGAGAAGTGATTTGGCAGCATACCTTTGGAACTCAAATTCACTTTTATTATTATTATTATCTTATTATTATTATTACTATTATTATTATTATTGATCACTTGATCACTTGAATCTCAAGTTATTTATCGATTTGCTTGAGCGGGCGCCAGTAACATTTCCATTGGACCCTATCACGTGCCAATGTAGCCCAATGGCATCTGGTTGATTCAGGAATATGAAGAGCCTCAAACCGCTCCTTCAGGGTCTTAACAAGGAAGTCTGACCATCTTGTAGGTGGGTGGCCATGTGATCTTTTGACATCCCGTGGGATCCAGTCGGTAATGGCTCTAGTCCAGCGGTTGTCTCCAAATCGCATTACATGTCCAGCCCATCTGATTTTCGAAGCCTTGGCAAACGAGACAGCGCCCCTGATTCTGGAATAGCAACGGAGGTCAGAACTCCGGATTCCTTCACTAACTGGAGTGAGACGTGATATTCCAAGCATAGCTCTTTCGATTCCTCTCTGGGAGACCCAAATAGCATTCTCATCCTCGCTCGTAGGGCCCAAGTCTCTGAGGCGTATGTTAATGCAGAGAGAATGGTGGAGTCAAAGAGATGTGCCCAGAGCTGGAGGTTCTTTGTCCTTTTAGCTATTTCTTCAATGCCTTTGAAGGCATTCCATGCCGCCTTCTTCCTCCTGCGCAGCTCAGGTTTTAGGTCATTCATCATGTTGACTTCTCGACCTAGGTACACATAACTGCTGCATTCAGAGATGTTTGTTCCATTGAAAGTGAATGGGGCCTCAGGAACTAGTTCATTTTTCATGAACATACTTTTCTTCAGATTCAGCTGTAGACCTATCTTTCCACATTCTCGGTCAAAGTCAGCCAGCACATGTGCCGCTTGGCTAATGTTTGGTGTTATTAGAACAATGTCATCAGCGAAGCGGAGGTGGTGTAGCTGCCGACCATCATCTATATTCACTCCCATTCCTTCCCATTCTAATTGTTGCATGATGTTCTCGAGGGTGGCGCTGAAGAATTTTGGTGAAATGGTATCACCCTGTCGAACCCCTCTTTTGACATCAATGATCACTTCTTGTAGAATGGTGAGATCCTGGTGGTGAATCCATAATACAGCTCAGGAAGGATCTTGATGTATTGGGTTTGAACGCAATTATTATTAATAATAATAATAATAATTATTATTATTATTATTATTATTTTAATAAAGTGTTTTCTTTTTAAAAATGTATTAAAACAGGTTCTGGTTATCCATCAATCCTCTGGATGCCCTTGGGTTTATTCCGCTCAAAAACAGAACAACCCTGGGGCTGGAGCGATAGTAGAGTAGGTAGGTTGTTTGCCTTGCACGTGGTCGACCTGGGTTCAATTCTCCAGCATCACATATGGTCCCCAAGCACTGACAGGTGTAATTCCTGAGTGCAGAGCTAGGACTGAGCTTTGCTGGGTGTGACCCAAAAAAAGCAAAAAAAAAAAAAAAAAACAGGACAACCCCCACTGTGGATTAGTATAAGGATGGAAAGAATGAATGTATATAAATATACCTGGAAAAAATACCCACCATGTTGATTTTTAGCTAAGGTAGATGAGACTTGAGTACCTTTATAATGCTGAGGTAGCTGAGATAGGAGAACCGAGGACTTGCATGTATAGACTAAAACCTTAGGTCAATGAGAGGCCGTAAATAGACAGCTTATTCCTGTGTGGAAATTGGTTGAACAAAACAAGGTGTGTTGGTATAAGATCAGAGAGGCTGGGTGAGTCTTGGGGCAGTGCTCTCACAAGCAAGAGGCAGAACTAACACCCTACTCCACATTGGGTGGGCAGGCTGATGCCTGTGAGTCTGACCCTCTGGAAAAATACAGGCATGATTCTCCTTCACTAGTTACCCACTATCACTAGTTATATATTATCTATAGCACACAACCTTAAGCTCTCCCTTCCGCCTACACATCCATTGTCTAGTTTGAATGTTAAGCATTAATCTGCCCCCTTATGCCTGTGTTCAGGAATGTGCGTGCTGTGGGGCTATGTGGAAAACCACAAGTATGATAGTCTGCACCCCTGACTTCTTTGTTCTCTGTAAGTGACAGCCTGTGCCTATACGTCAAAAAAGGGAGGCCCTGTTCTGCTGCTCAATACCACAAGCCAGCAAGAGCAGTGGTCCCTCTGGCTACTGTCATTCTACTGGCAAATACTTATCTCTGCGCCCCTGACCGAAAAGAGCTCACCCCGACAAAGGAGACAACATTACTCATCATGTGGTCACCAGACAGTGGAGAGACCCCAGCAGTCAGACTGGTGGTTAGCTTCCGTGACAGATTAGAAATTGAATGGGGCTGGAGAGAGACCACCGGAGTTTAGGGTTTTTAGCTTGCATACAGAAGACCATGCTCTAATCCTTGTTCCTGCCAGGAGTGATTGCTGAGCACAGTGCCAGGAGTAAACCCTCGTCACTGTCTAGTGGGGCTCCCAAACCAAAAAAATAAAAACTCACAAGACTTAGGAAAGTAAGCATTGGGCTGGGGGTTGGGGGGTGGCATTTCATGTTTTCAGATAGCGAAATTAAACAAACATACAATGTTTTAACATAACCAATGGCATTTACAGAATTAAATTACCTTCCATCTGCTTACAAAGTATAGATTCCCCATAGTAGAACCTTTATGCAAATTCCTTTTAACCTAGAAATAAAAAGTCTATTTCAGGGCAATTTCTATTTCAAAAAGTCCAAGAAATATTTTTTTCCTTCATAAACTTCTCTTTGGAGTTATATGACAGTAATTTAATTTTAATTTTTGTTAACTTTCTTAACATGCAAATGGTATTCATTGTATGTGTATCTGTCAACGTCTCTTAAAAGTGAATGACTTGTCATACATACATTTAGGGGGTATCATGTAAATCCCTTTGCCTCAGTTCTAGTCTGGTATTACCATTTCCAACAATTAGTAGAACACGGGTATATATTTATATCCCACAGATGAATGCATGAGCAGCTCTGTAAATGTCTATCTTATGTTGTTATAATAAAAAAGAAAAACACTATTGATTAAAAAAAATAATAATAATAAAAGTGAATTTCAGTTCAAGGTATGCTGCCAAATCACTTTGCTGTATCTGTGGAAATGGTGGTATTTAGGATGCTTCCAGATGGTTTTGTTTAAAACAAGATCCGTGCACTATCAATGTTACTATCTCAGGAGGAAGAAGCTGAGTTTTAACTGCTGCAGAGTTCAGCTTCCTCAGACCTCAGAACCGTGGCTCTTCCACTAACTCTATCACTCTCCAATGAGTAAACTCAGAAGCATCTTACTTCAAAGTCTGAGTCCCTGCTGGCACCACTGGAGGCCACAGTACAACAACAGCAGCCCATTCTCCATGAGCGAGCTTAACCTGGATACTCCAGGTTAGTCTTCAGCAAGATCTTCAGGATAAATAGGTCACACTAAAGAGGATTCAGTCTGGGGGGTCTGTCTCGTCTTAAAGCGTGGCTCCCAGGCACACTACCCCCCATCTCCACAGTGGTCAAGCTGCCACACTGAAACAGCGCGAACAGCTGAAGTAGAACCCAAGCTCTGGCACAGGGTATTTGGCAAGGAGTGAAAATGGCTCAGCGCAGCTGACCTGCTCCCCTCCCGGAAATGCTGTTTTCCTAAACTTGCACCATGATGACAGTCACTCCCCACACCCCCCATCCCTATTCTGCCCAGCATATATGCAGTTTGTTTGTGGACCCAAGGACAGGAACTGATCTTTCTCCACGCTGCATTTCATCTCGTTAGATTCAGTTCATTGCTCTGGGCTGTCAAAATCTTTTGGATGTTCTGTCTGTCATCCAATATATTTACCATCCTCCAAGATTTGTGTCATTTGCAAATTTGATAAGCATGCCCCTGCCTGCTGAGCAGAGGCTCAGTAAATGCTGATTGGTTGGCTAATTGATACCCAAAAAATAAAATCACCAGCAGAATCTGCTCTATGCTAAGTTGGGGAACAAGAAAGAAAAGGCCCCACTTTCTAACAGATCAAATGTGTCATCTAGGGATTCTTTACCTTTGTAGAGTGACCTTGCTTACCAAGATGAATTTTTATATAATCATAAACACTCTGGTCTATTAAATATTCTCCATGAAGCTGTATTTGTACAAACAATAAAAGAGTGGAGGCAATGAGCCGGGCAGGTTGTTTTGACCAAAGTGAATCTCATTTGTTCCTCACAAGTATCTAGAATGTTCCTCAGATCCCACTATTACTTAGATTTCTGAATATCCCAAAATATCTCTAAATATAGGGAGGATATGTTAGAAATCACTATCACTATCACTAAATCGTTCATCATCGATTTGCTCGAGCGGGCACCAGTAACATCTCCATATGACCTGTCTCATGCAAGTAGAGCCCAAGGGCACCTGCTTGCTCTAGGAACATAAAGAGCCTCAAACCATTCCATCAGGTCATGGGAATGAGGTCTATAATTGTTACTGGTATCTCTGGCATATCAAATACAACATGGGTAGCTTGCCAGGTTCTGCAGTGCGGGTAGCATACTCTGTAGTCATCTCAAAATCCAGCATTTATTGATGAACTGCGCGATCGCTGCCGTGCGCCGGGCTGTGATAGGCTGGTCTGCTGGGGTGGAGTTCTTATGAGGGGGAAGTCCAGATTTGGAAAATGGAGGTCCCGGAGTGGGGGGGTTGTCTGGCTTGTTGTGAGGGCTCTGCTGGGGTGGCGGGCCGGGGGTTAGTACCTGCCATCTCTCCCGGGCACCTCTGAGCGGCTGGGCACAGTGAGAGCCAGTAGCTTTGTTAGAAAATACAAAAATTAGTATGTTAGAAATACAAAAAGTAAACAGTTTTGGTAAAGTCTGTGTTGCATTTTTTCCCAAAGGGTATCAAGCACAAAATTGATACCGCTTTTGAAATGAAACATTAAAACACCCTCCCAGAAGAAACATTAAAATACCGATTTATTTCAAATAAAAGTCAAGGGTCTAAAGAGACGATTATAGGAGTTAAGTATTTGCCTTACATATGGCAGACCCAGGTCTGATTTTTGGCAGCACATATGGTCACCTAAGCACCACCAGTAGCGATCACTGGGCAGAGAGCCAGGAGTAATTCCTAAGCAGCACTGGGTGTGGTCCATTTTTTAAAATTAACTGAAAATAAAATTAACTAAAAATAACCAGTGCAGTGAATCAGTAATATAGAACTTACCTGGCTTGTGGCATTTACTGGTTTGATTCCCATTATCACAAAAAGTAAAATAAAATAGTTTTTAATTGCTTTTCGTATGCCTTTAGCAGAAGAAAACTAAGAATGAAGGCAAAAAAAGATGAAGCAATTTTAAAAGCTCAGAATGATCATGGCTACTATTTATGATACAAAAGCCAGCCTGGGATCTATCGTGTTTCATGTGACACATGCAGTCCAAGGCATTTCTGGGGCATTTTGCATTTCTGAACAGTTGTAACCTCCGGACGCTTGTGAGTTGGTCCAGCTTCTGACTCATGTAAGGTGGCAGCTTGGTCTGCTTCTGACAAGCTCACCTTTAGGTTACAATGTTTAAGTCCTTGATTCAAGTTGAGATGTCAAGATTTAATAGCACTGAGTTTGTTATAGCATAGCCAGAGGAATAGAGGGATGGCTGATAGCTTGTGTCGTGAGCCAAGATACTGCCAATGGGGGGGAGAACCCTTTCACGCCCAGCTATACACCATTCCTATTTCATTTCTTTTGCTGTTCCTTTCCTCTGAGTATCTTTCATGTCTTTTCCCATACTGTTTTCCCTCCGCCATCCACTGCCCTCCCCCATGGCTGAGTACCAGCACAACACTCATTCAGGACACAGCAGCGCCAACTGGTCTCTGATTCCACCCTTCTGCCCAGCACAAGGTCCTCCGGGCTCAAGCATTTTCTCTCCAGATACTGCCTGCTCTCTGCAGCCTACCTACTCCCCTCTACTTTCTGGGTCTGCCCCTCCTGATCAGAGGGGGCAGTACCCACCAGGCATGGCTCTGTGCACTCTAGAGAACTTGCTCATTGAAGGACAGGAAGAGGTGATGCAAAGCTCCCCATTTTCTTGGTGATATCACATTCAAATGGCCGGTGCCCACATCTGTCCTCCAAACCCAGCAGAGAGGGCAGAGTCGGAGCGCGCCCCCCCCAGACTCACTCCCTATGCTCCTGCCACTCCATGTCCCCTCTTCCATGGATCTGCCAGCCCTGGGCATCCAGCACCCACTGCTGCTCCATTTGCAGCAGCATCTCTCTCGTGTCTGAGGTGCCAGTCTTCTTTGTCAATCAGATCTCACCTGCTTTCCATTTTCTTAGAGTTTTAACAGTGTCCTGATTATTGCATTGTTTTCTATACTTTATCGGGGTAGAATTTTACACAGAATATGGCCATATCTGTACCAGATCTTCCTCTTGCAAAACACAGTGGCTAACAAAGCAAACACATTAAAGCAAAGTAATTGCGGGAGATGAGTTGGGCCTGCCTAAGTGCCTTTCACCTCACTCATCTGTACTTGAGATCTTAAAATTCCACTTGACCATTAGGGCTTCATGTGCCTTGGAGTCAGTGCCCAACTCATTTATGCCATTAGACCAGCTAGATGACAGCAAGTTGTCAACAGATTTCTCAAGGATCTCTCTGAGGAACCAGAGACTGACCAGGGGGAGAAAGTGTCATTCCATCTGCATCCGACCATTGCATCAATTGACCTGAAATTCAGAAAGGTTCAATTTCTCTAAGGAAAGAAAAACCACTGAAAGGCTGGAGCATCCAATCAGACAAATTGCATCTCCTCCCCAGAGGGGCTCAGCTCTGGGCTCTTACCAGAGTTTAGAAGGAATATATAGATTTTAATGGTCAAGCTTAGTAGGAAGAGCTGTAAAGGTACAGAAAAAATAATAGAACACAATGAAAATATAATTGATTCAAGGAATCACAGCAGCTTAACAATGCCATCTAATTTGAAAAGATTGCTTATAAACTTGAGTGTGAGCCCTGACCCATAAAACTAGGTACTTTGGAATTAAAGAGGAGATGTATAAAGAGCCTGAGTTTTAAACCCAGGTTTTCATCAATGAGCTGCAAAAAGGAGTTATTTAGGGAACTCTCCAATGGCACTAAGTTGGTAGATATTGAAAAGTCACCGAGAAACAACGAAAGAGAATTTAAGAGATTAGATGCTGGCAGGAACTGAAGGCAACTGGCTCTATTTAATGAAGGTCATTGGAGACACACATTTAGAATAAAGCCCTTTTCAAAAAGTTCACCAAGCTGGAGTGTGACTTAGCAGCAAGACCATCACAGAACCTCGTGGCCAGAATAACAAACCAGAATGAATGTTCAAGACTAGAAATGCCAAATGTAAAAGAAAATATTCTAGAGAATGCAAGGGAACACCAGTGCTGTGTCTGTGCAAAAAGTAAGATATGTAATATGAAAAGTAAGAAAACATCATATCTGTGATATGAAACGTAAGAAATTATCTAGTATTTGGATGGAAATGCATCATCCTCAGACCTATATGAGAGTTCAGGAGAGGTCTGAGTGCATAACATCTATGAAGGGAAACACACCAGTGAACACATCAGGAATTAGAATGCACGAAGATTTAGAAGGTACATCTCTGGTGATGTTCCCTTTCAGAAAAAATGAATTTGCCCACACCAAATAAACGACTCAATTCAAATCAAGTAATGACATAAGTATGTTATAAAATGGGTATTGAATCCATTTAAACATATTACTTTTGAATAACAGTTGTAAAAATGTTATTATGCTTGAACTAAAAGCATCATCATTCCCAAGTAATAATTTGATTGTAAAATATTAGGTACAAATCCTTATTTATACCACAAAAACAAGAATGAGGGAAGTTAAAAGGAAAAATGGCAAAATCCAAGATGTGCTAACTGCCTCTTTCCCCCTGCGTCTGAGAAGAGCTTTCATGTTTGAAATTTAGGACTTGAGATAATCAGAGCTTAAGCTATTTTAGCATCTAGATTTAACAAATAATTGTAGTATAAATAAAACCAAATTCAATATCTTCCAAATTACCAGAGGAATACTCAAAAAAACAAACCCCACATGCATGTCAAATAGAATTCAATAAATTAAGACATGTACAAGTTAAGAAAGAAATGTAACTTAACAAGAAAATACCAACACTATTTTTTCTCATTAGACCGGAAAGCGTTATTTAAATTCCCGTATTGGTAATAATTTGAGGGATAGGAGCTGTGGCTCATTTTTTGGTAGAAGTTTGCATAACCCGGACGTTTTCATTGTCCTTGTTGGGGATACACCAGCCAGTCCTCAGGGCACCCCAGTCCTTGTTGGAGGAGAGACAGACATAACCCCTAGTCCTCAGGGCACTCCTGTCCTTGTTGGGGGTGAGACAGACATAACCCCTAGTCCTCAGGACACCCCTGTCCTTGTTGGGGTGAGGCAGATAACCCCTAGTCCTCAGGGCACCCCTGTCCTTGTTGAGGAGAGAGAGATAACCCCTAGTCCTCAGGGCAGCCCTGTCCTTGTTGGGGTGAGGCAGACATAACCCCTAGTCCTGAGGGCACCCCTGTCCTTGTTGGGGGGTGAAGCAGACATAACCCCTAGTCCTCAGGGCACTCCAGTCCTTGTTGGGGCGGCAGACATAATCCCTAGTCCTCAGGCACTCCTGTCCTTGTTGGGGTATCACTGTCTGATCACTGTCTTCCTCGTTGTTCACCGATTTGTTGGAGTAGGGCCCCAGTAACATCTCCATATGTCCTGTCTTATGTTAGTAGAGCCCTAAGGGCATCCGCTTCCAGGAACATAAAGAGCCTCAAGCCGTTCCATCAGGTCATGGAATGAGGTCATATCGTAACTGTGCATCTGGCATAATCAATACAACACGGGTAGTTGTTGGTTCCTGGCCGCAGCATACTCTGCAGTCATCTCTAAGTCCCGCATTTAATGATGTACCATAAAGGAGCCGAGCCGGAAAATGCTCAGGGGTTTTCCTGGCTCTGTACTTAGGAACCTTCCTGGCGGTGCTCGGGGACAATGGGAGTGGCGGGATCGAACCCTGGGAGAGTCGGTTGCATGAGTAAACGCCTCTACCCCGGCTGGGCTATCGCCTCCTTGTTGGGGGTGAGGCAGACATAGCCCTAGTCCTCAGGGTCTCCCTGTCCTAGTTGGGGGGAGGAAGACATAACCCCTTAGTAATCAGGACATCCTGTCCTTGCTGGGGGTGAGGCAGATAACTTTAGTGCTCAGGGCAGCCTGTCCTTGTTGGGGGTAAGGCAGACATAACCTCTAGTACTCAGGGCACCCCTGGCGTCAAAGGATACACGATGGTGAGGATCAAACAGGATTGGTTGTATGCAAAAAGAAAGCAAATTAACCCCTATGCTGTCTCTGCTTCCACAAATATTATTTTTCATCTCCTGGGTTGTACTCAGCAAAGCTCAGGAGTTATTCCTGGCAGTGCTCAGGGTACCATATGGAATGCTAAGGATGGAATCTGGGGCAAGCAGCCACCCTTCCTGCTGTACTATAACTTCAGCCTCCACAAATATTTTCTATGAATACTTTGTCACTATATAGGTAGACCAAAATCATGAGTATGCAACGAGTCACAACAGCTCCTCTAGAACTGACCAACAGCTGCCAGCTCTTGCTGAAATTTGACCAGAAGGACCAACAACAAGGTGACTGCAACAAGGCTTTGCTTCAGTAGGACTTTGCTACAGTGCACAGAGTGGTAGAACTCCCGCACCTTCAGGTAAACAGAGAGAATGGATGAGGGAGTGATACAGGGAGCCTGGGGGTAACAAAATGAAAGAAATGGTCTAGTCTCTGAACCTGCAGTCCTTGAGGAGAAAAAGACTCACAGAGGTCTGTAAATGTTGGAGTGAAATACAGGTATCCATAGACTTAGCTTTCATCTGCGGACAACGCATACACTTGGGGTAGATAGAACATACTAGGGTAGAGCTTGTCATTTGACTGAGAGAGAGAGTGGCAAAAAAGACACACTCAGCCTCGGTACAAATTAACCAGCCTTAAAGAGAGAGTGGAAGAGACAGGGGAGGTATCTGATTGTGGGCAGAGGTGGGCCCAAGGTTCGTGGAAGAGCACTGGTAGGGTTTGGAGAAAAGTGTGTACTCAGACAAGGGTTACCCCAAGACAAGGTGAGACAAGAAGGAAATTATCTCTCTAATCTCTACCTGTTCCCAGAACACAGCTTAGGGTGTCGAATAAATTAGTGGTGTGGCTGAAACACTAATTAGTGGTAGCTGGAAAAATAAAGGGATAGTGACTGCAACTAACACAGAAAGAGTAACCAGAATTGCTCAAAGATCCATGACTGTTGGGGCAATGAAGCTGCATTTTTGGAAAATACAGACTTTCTACAAGAGCTGAGATCTTATAGGACAACTTGACAATTCTGACAAGTCATGGCAGAGATACACAGCAAAGTAAGATGCTCAAAGACATGGATTGTGTTGCAGAAAAAATAATAACCTGAATTAAAAGATACAGAGATTTGGAGTCCCAGTTATTTCTATGTCTGGGATAGAAAACAGGTAGAAAGACCAGGAAAAATAACCAAAACATCAAATACATGAACATATAAAACTCCTATGGCCTTGAATCCAAAGGTGGGTTACAAGGAAAACAGCCCAGCCACCTGGAATATCGAAAGTAGTTTTTCTAAGTAGTTTGTTTTGAGAAATGCATCTTAGGTGGTGGGTCTGCCCTGGTGGAGGAACATGTGTGGAATAGTGCAAGACTAAAACCCAATCATGGACAGTCTTGTAACTGTGAATCTCATGGTGATTCAATAAAAATGTGCTCATCAGGTAATGCCATCATTGTGTGAAGGTCTCAGGTCACCTTTTACATAGGCCCAGCTAGCAAAACCTAAGTGAGACTGGCCAGCTGGGGACTGGCCATCATTTACACCAGTGTATCACGGCCTCTAAGCCATCAACAAATGTAGAGTACTAAGACATCATTGATACAGCATGTTATTAGTCAACCTTCAAAATCCATTTCTAAGCATTTCCTTTCCACCTTCCACTCGTCAATGTTTATTTTGATGCAGTTGTTCTGGTGAGCAAGTCTCCAACCCGGTTCATGTTTTGCTGTCTGGTTATTATTCAATGCTATCACCTATATTTATGACCCAAGCTCAATACTGGATCTGTACTCGATCATTCTATAATTATTAGGTAAGATGATTTTGGACATGTATGCTCTAATGTAATGGTCTCAAGTGTTTTCCAACATACAAGGGCTCAAGTTAAGCCTAACACTTTAGTTACTGTCCGCCTGGTGATTTGGGAGAATGAGCACAGCATCTTCTAAGAATGCAATCATGCTTCTCACAGATTCTCCAATACGTAAAAGCTTGTCCAAAGACACATTCCCATAACAGGTCCCGATCCTAAATGCCTATGCCACCATAGGGGAAAATAAAGGACCCTGTTGTAACATTTAGCCAAAAGACCTCCCTCCTCCTCTCTACCTCTCACCCTCAACAATTCCACTCTGTCAGATCTAGGATGAGGCAATGTTCTGAGCTGGGGTTGGCCTAGGCCCTGGGAACAGCACTGTCCTCCTCACTCTCTTGACCTCCCTGCTAGAGGGCCCAGTGAGGGCTTCATCATCCTGGAGTCCCTGCTCCCAGGTGAGTAGGTCTCTGCAGATCCATTAGATGGTTGCCTTTATTTATTCCAAAGGACTCTTGAAACACAACTGTTATTTACAGTAGGGAGAAATGAGAAAAGCTCTTCCTTTTTTTTAAAAAAAAAGAAAGTAAAGAATTAGTTCTTCTATTATCAACGCGGCTCTTCAGCTCAGCCCAACGTAAGCTTCCAACAACAGATAAGTCTTCACATCCAGCCTCTTTTATAGCACTTTCCCAAGGGATACATTTACTCAGAAGTTTCTAATTATAATAAAACAATTTTAATCTCAAACTATATTTAAGGGGAAGCTCCTCATGTGATCTGCATTAACTTTTTAACCTCCATGCTCTTTCTAGACTTACATACTCTATTACCTTCTAAAAGATTTACATACTGAAAAGTTTATAATTCACGGAACAGAAAGTAAATGCACATTTTAAATAATGGAGCATTTTTTTCACTGTCGCACACATACCTAAGAGAAAAGTCTGATACTTCCAATAGCATTATAATCTTAACTCCAATCACTTTATTTACCAAGAACAGTTTTTCCATATATCTCTTCTAGAGCCACTCATATAAGATTTAATTTTTTTATTTGAAGTTATAGCTAGCCTCTCACACTAATGTTTAGGTATCAGGCAAGCCAAATAATAGTGACTTACAGTTACATCTTGCTTCTAACTGTCTATATCTCTACTAGCTCTCAGTGAATGCAAGGGAGAGGGGGCACCAACCGTCAGTTTTATTTTATTTTTATTTTTTTTTTTTGGGTCACGCCCAGAGATGTTTAGGGGGGTTACTCCTAGCTCTGCACTCAGGAATTACTACTGCTGCTGGGGAACCATATGAGATGCCGGGATTGAACCCGGTCAGCAGCGTGCAAGGAAAATTCCCCTCACCATTGGAATGTCACTCCAGCCCACCAACTGTAAGTTTTGGAAGAGAGTAAACCACTTAGCACCAAGAAAATAATTTGAAGAATATGTTACTAAGCTTCAGCATTTGTTTTCCCTGTGCTATGGTAACTACATAATCTAAATTGTTAGATGTCTGCACTTGCAGATTCTGGAAAGGATCGAAACAAGTGCATAAACAAGTTTGCCTGGAGCCACTATTTGCAAGCTGGGCTGACGCTCATGCAAACACACTGCCACTCACTTCATCCGTCGGTAAAGGGAACTCTAGAGTTTTGCAGTGTTGTTTGTGGAGAATAGGGGATTAGCTTTAGATTAATATATCTACAGATACCGGGCAAATCTCACATCCAGACTCTTAATGAATCAAACCTACTGGGAAGTTGAGAATGTGTAATATCATAATGAAGAGTACATTCACACCACAAATGCACTTATTTTTCCCTGACAATAACCCAAAGTCTGGATTAGTTTTATCATCTAAGAAACTTTTTTATAATATATCAGCTTTATAGAATTGATAATCAATGAAAGTATTATGTTGTCTAAATTATATTCACTTTGAAAGTCTAAATATCCTTGAAATTTACTATTGTTTGTCTAGTTTTTAAGTAAATGTATACACCATGTAACTAATAAGCACTAAAGTGATAATGACTGGACAGTAAATGTGGATATGTGCTCTCAGTGTCTGTAACCACATCCCAAAAGTTTGAAAATAGAAAGTTTATTAGGGATGTAATGATCCTTCATTACCTGAACATTTCCTGCAACCCTATAAAATCAATCACTACTCATTTGCTTTAATTGAAATTAAAACTAAAAAAGTACAAATTATTTCACTGAAATAATGAAATTGAATCATACCAGCTTTCTGTCAAAGGCAACAAGTGGACAGGGGGTGGAGGGGGAGAACATCGGCGTGAATAGATTTAAATACAGATTTACACATGCAGTCTAGGGAAGGTGAAACAGGATATGAAATAAACATCAGGCATCAGTGGCAGCTCGCTGTCAAGAGGGTGCCCAGGCTCCGAACCCAAGTTCAGCAGAAGGGAACTATCTGTCAAATGTAATCTGTGCAAGTGAATATGTTTAAGCTGGGGCTATGAATCACCCAAAAATTGCTTTGGTCTTATTGACATTCAATTATGTAGAAGTTGCGGCTCATCCAGTCCATCAGACAGTCTGACAACACCAAGAGTGTTTTCTAGTGACAGAAGGCTTTAAATATAGATGCAACTATCATCAACACACACATGGAACTACGCAACTATCATCAACACACACATGGAACTAAACTTTATGACCCTTCAGCACATTCTCTGTAATTGCTTCAGTGAGTCGTCAATCATTACAGCAGCCCCGGGATCATCTCTGTGTTTAACAGCTGCCAGCCGTTCTCTAACAATCAGTATTAATCTTTACAAAAATAATGAATACAGATTTTGACTGACAGGCAGAGCCCTCTTGCGTTAATATAAGGATACTAGAAGGGTCGGAGTTGTTTCCCGCTTACCCTCAATTTTTTACTTTGCAGAGCAGCTCTTGTCTCTTCTCCCGTGAAGATTTGCACCTACAACCCCCCACCCCCAATACTTAACAAATAATAATGGATATGCATGAAGAAATGCAGAGGTCGTTTTAGACAATGCCTTATAGATATCTTTTAAGGTGCACGAGTTTGGCATGCACAGCATCTTATACCACAATAGGAGACTCCAAAGACAGGGGTTAAATTACTTAAGCAGAGCGATGCCCTCTTGGGCAATTGTGACATCTCAGGTCCTGATGCCCGTGTCCCAGGTCTCAGCCTGAGTAGAGCAAGAGCAGTAATGAAAACACAAAGAGAGGCCCTGAGATTACAGGAGTCTTCTAGACACCGTTTGAACAGTAATTAATAGTAGTCAATGGTCAAAATTAAAACTGTGAGCACTTTTTTATGCAAATAATTGTTAATAAATAGTAACTGTACAAAATTAACATACATGGGGCATAAATGTTACCAGCTCTCGCTGTGCCCAGCTGATCATGAGGTGCCCGGAAGGATGGTTTCTAGCCCTGGCCCCACAAGAAGCCAGAGGATCCCCATACCATGAGGGCTTCACCATTTTCCATGTACATCCGATTCTCTCATCAGAACTCCACTCAGCAGAAGAGCTGATCAAAGCCCAGCTCGGGTCGAGACCCACCCTGCAGCAGTTCCTTTTTTCTGGGCCCAGCCATCATCAACAAATGCTCGAGATCAGAGTTATTCCACCCGCATGGCAGAGCCTGGCAAGTTACCTGTGTCAGATTTGATATGTCAAATACCAGTAAATAATATAGACCTCATTCCCTGAGATGACCTGATGGTTTGATTTTTATACTTGAGCAAGCAGATGTTCTTAGCTCACTAGGGATGTACAATGAGACAGGATATATGGAGATGTTACTGGTGTCCACTCGTTAAATCTCGATGATCAATGGGAGGACAGTGATAAGTGATACAAAAGGGAAGCATCTTACAAACACATGATAATGATTTTAATTTTCTTTTTCAGCATCTTCATTACAATGTACACCTAATACATGCTCTCCCATTAAGATATCAAATACTATCTGGAACCCACAGTTGACACCTTGTAAATGAATTTACATTGTCAACCACAGAACCCAATAACCAGTAAAGACTACCCCACTAGGTCAGTTCCCAAACATTTTAAGATATTTATACAACTGTTTCCCCATTTGAAATCAAATCAGAGTGACCAAGTCTCTTAATTACATTCTTCTCTCTATCAGTATTTCTCAAATGAAAATGCCAGGATCCCACACCTGGCATAAGCACTGAGGGAGGGAAAAGAGCAGATGTTTGCTCTAGTGTGCAGGAGGCAGAGCCCAAATTACCATTGAGAAACATTGCAGTTGAAGAGGTCTTCCAGAGGCTGGTCATGCCCACAATGGCCACAGTACTGAGAAATTCTGTCTGAAACCAAGCCAAAAACTTGGGGGAACCCCTAGGCAGATTTCACCTGTTCTGTTTTACTACTGCAATAAGCAGCGAGTAGATTTTTCACCGTCAAGATGCAACAATACTACTTTCACAACCACTTGTACAGAAATAAGTCTGATTCAATTTTATGGGTAGAATGAAGTGAAGTGACTTAAGGAAAGAAAGTCATGTCAAATGGTTCCCTGTCAAGGAAACTTCTACCAAAAACTTCCTGCGTGCGACACAAAATTTGGTTTTTTAAATGTGTGGCTGAATGAGCAAAACTAAGTAAATGTTTGTATCAATTTAATCAGCTAACTCAAATTTGACTTGAATTTCCTATGATTCCATTTGAAAGGGCATCTAAAAATTGTGCGATTATTAAATGTATTTTCTAGTGATACTTCCACTCACACATATAAAAAAGCACAACAATCCTACCATCAATTCTCAGCTACCCAAGTGTTAAATATTTGGGACAGTTTTTCAATAGGTTGCAAATAAAAAATTAACAACAGCTCCTAATTATAAATGCTAATTTGGATAAGCACTCACTAATTAATATAAGAATTTATCCTTGGTATTTGCTTCAACCATGATCAAGCATTGGTTATTATTTTAATCACTACATGAGCCAGTTACACACAGTACAAATAAACATCCAACTACATGTCTCCACACAAGAAAACTCTGAGTCACAAGATTCTCGCAAATCATGATCACCACTTTGATATTCTCATGACATTTTTCCCCTTCAAAGGCTCTGGTTTACTCCCTAGATGGCAGAAGCCATAACAGGGAAAGAGACAAGTCTTCAGGTTTACCATGAAACTGTTTAACATCTCAAGCTGCTTTGAAATGACATGCTCAATTAAAAATGAATGGCAACCACACACATCCAAAGTCCAAACTTCACTTTTCACTTTTTCCCCTAGGATTTATATTCAAATATTGAATGCCCTTCGTTACACTTGCTTGTGACAGGACTAATGTAGATGTTACTAGTGCCCACTTGAGCAAATCGATGAACAATAGGGAAGATAGTTATACAGTGATATAATAAAAATATATAATGCATATAAACATATATACATATACACATATTTACATATATTATATATAGGCTATATAGAGATATATAGAGAGACTACATATAGATAGAGAGATATATAGACCATAGAGACATAGAGACTATTTATATAGACTATATTTGACTCTAGCCTATATATAGTGAGACTATACTATACACACGGATATATATATGTATATGTGTGTATATACATACATATACATATATATGCATATATGTATATATATATGCATCTATATGTATATGTATATACATATATGTTATTAAGGTTATTAAGGTATATACATATATAATGGGAGATAGCATATGTATATGCATACATATATACATATATTATATACGCCTTCAGAGGAGAGTATTTCAAGCCCAGGAATGCTTGAGCCTAAGACACAGTACAGCCGGAAGAGCAGAAACCAGCTTTCCCGGGTGGAACCCCTGCATTCCATGTACCACGAGCAACTCCGATCTGAGTCCACCATCCCGATGGAGCCTGAGGAGCCGAGCAGAGAAACCCCCTACACCTTGCTGGCAGCGATCTTCATAATCCACACTCTGCAGCAGGTAAGATCTCCACCCAGCAGATTAATCTAGTCTCCAGCCCACAGATTAATCCAGTCTCAGCCTTGCTTGTCAGAAACCCAGCCTACAAGGACCCACCACGCAGACCGCCCTTCAGAGGAGAGAGTATTTCAAGCCCAGGAATGCTTGAGCCTAAGACACAGGTACACCTGGCAGAGCAGAAACCAGCTTTTCTGTGGCGCAGGACAAAGCGGCCACGCGACTTACTCCAAATTACCATAAATATTCTACCCACCCTCCTGAGAGAGCCCCCCCACAAAGTAATGAGATATAGCGCCCGCATGGCAGAGCCTGGTAAGGCGTCCGATGCGTGTTCGATATGCCAAATCCAGTAACAGAAATGTTTATTTTCCTGACTCGAAAGAGCCCTTATATGGCAGCAGTAAGAAAGGCAAACAAGCAGTGCCTGATAAAATTTCACGGCCATCCTAGGCTGCCAAAAGAAGAAGGACTAAAATGACTGTCTGTACTTTCAATGCGCGTACACTGGCATCGAAGCATATATTGAGGATCTGATGGAAGCAAAAGATCAAGTACGACATCATTGGTCTGACTGAGACGAGGAGGCGCCAGTTGCATCATGCTGTATTTGACACCGGAGAAGAATTGTTCCTTGGAACATGCGACAAAGAGGCATCGGTGGCATTGGTGTCCTTGTCAACACGAACATGGCCCTCAACATTGATTCATTTGAATGCCTAACAAACCCGAATAGGACGATTACACTTGAAGAGATGTGGCCCACTGCCAGCAATTTCTATCTTCATTGTCTACGCACCAACATCCACATACAAAGAAGATGAAATTGAGGAAATTCTACATGGAATTGGAGGAGTTCTATAAAAAGATCACACCTTCTACAAGATCATAGTCGGTGATTTTAATGCCAAGATAGGACCAAGAAGATCGGCTGAAGAACTCCACATCCGGGACCCATGGCCTAGAATGGAACGAACAGGGTGAGAGACTATCTGGGTTCATCATGTCCACCAAGACCATTCATGGGAACTCACAGTTCCAGAAGGCTGAACGAAACGTTGGACATGGGAATCTCCCTGTGGACAGTTCCACAATGAAATTGACCACATCATCTTCAATCGATGGTTTTGTCTGTCCGATGTTGCTGTCGTCCCCAAATTCCAAACAGGATCGGACCCACCGCCTTCCTACATGCAAAATTCTACTTCCCGCATAAGGAGAAAAGGCTGCAAAAAAGTTTAAGAAGAGAACTCCCAGAACAACCAAACTGGGAACTCTTTGGCACCATTGCAGCAACATGGGAGAAGATACCATCATTGACGACTATCGATGAAGAATACAACCGGCTGGTTCAGCACCTCCATGATTGTGCGAAGAATGCCGAGGAGAGAGAAAGGACACAAAAGGACGCCTGTCTTCAGAAACTCTTGAGCTCATTGCCAAGCTGGCGAGGCGCGAGCGCCCTCAGGAGACCAAATGCCAATGTCCAAGCTTGCTAAGCGGTTGCAGAGAAGCAATAAAAGAAGACCTCAAAGACAGAAGAGCAGAAATACTGGAAGATGCAGCAGAAGTCGGGAAAAGCATTCGCACTGCCCGCCTCTCCGCCACCATAAGACCAAGATGACTGCCCTCTGACGCTGCTGATGGATCTATCACATCTTCCAGAAAGGCAATGGAGAAGATTATCCAGGACTTCTACTCAAATCTCTTTGATAGCCACATCCACCTGCCCACATACCAAATTCCACAGGATGGATATGTCATTCCCAATGTTCTCCCTTCTGAAATCCGACATGCCATCTCAGCAGTAAAGAAGGGAACAGCACCAGGCCCAGACAAAAGTCAGACCCGAACACCTGAAGAATCTGCCGGCGGGTACTCATCAATACACTAGCTCGGCTTCTTCACATGCTACCTGTCCGAATGCAAGGTGCCCTCCCAATGGAAAACCAGCAGGACAGTTCTACTGTTCAAGAAGGGAGATATTCACGACATCGGCAACTATCGCCCCATCTGCCTGTTGTCCGTCATCTACAAGCTGTTTACACGAGTCATCCTGAACAGGATTGGCAGAACACTAGATGAAGGACAACCATGCGAGCAAGCAGGCTTCCGGAAAGGATTCAGCACAATCGACCATATCCACACAGTAACCAAGCTCATTGAGGTTTGTAGGGAGTACAAGATGCCGCTCTGTCTCACGTTCATTGATTTACAGAAAGCCTTTGATTCTGTGGAGACTGAAGCAGTCATCAAGCCCCTAGCCAAACAGGGTGTTCAAACCCAATACATCAAGATCCTTCGTGAGCTGTATTACGGATTCACCACCAGGATCTCACCATTCTACAAAGAAGTGATCATTAATGTGAAAAGAGGGGTTCGGCAGGGTGATACCATTTCACCAAAAACTCTTCAGTGCCACCCTAGAGAACATCATGCAACAATTAGAATGGGGAAGGAATGGGAGTGAAGATAGATGGTCGAACTACACCACCTCCCGCTTAGCTGATGACATCGTTCTAATAACACCAAACATTAGCCAAGCGGCACAAATGCTGGCTGACTTCGAGCCGAGAATGTGGAAAGATAGGTCTACAGCTGAATCTAAAGAAAATAATGTTCATGAAGAATGAACTAGTTCCTGAGGCCCCATTCACTCTCAAATGGAACAAACATCTCTGAATGCAGCAGTTATGTGTACCTAGGTCGAGAAATCAACATGATGAACGACCTAAAACCTGAGCTGCGCAGGAGGAAGAGAGCGGCATGGAATGCCTTCAAAGGCATCGAAGAAATAGCTAAAAGGACAAAGAACCTCCGGCTCCGGGCACATCTCTTTGACTCCACCATTCTCCCTGCATTAACATACGCCTCAGGGACCTGGGCCCTACAAAGCAGGATGAGAATGCTATTTGGGTCTCCCAGAGAGGAATCGAAAGAGCTATGCTTGGAATATCACGCCTCACTCAAGTGAGAGAAGGAATCGGAGTTCTGACCTCTGTCACTATTCCAGAATCAGGGATGCTGTCTCGTTTGCCAAGGCATCGAAAATCAGATGGGCTGGACATGTAATGCGATTTGGAGACAACTGCTGGACTAGAGCCGTTACCGGATCCACGGGATGTCAAAAGATCACGTAGCCGCCACCTACAAGATGGTCAGACTTCCTTGTGAAGACCCTGAAGGAACGGTTTGAGGCTCTTCATAGTCCTGAATCAACCAGATGCCATTGGGCTACATTGGCACGTGATAGGGTCCAATGGAAATGTTACTGGTCGCCTGCTCGAGCAAATCGAGATGAATACTGGAATTCAAGTGATC